>OZ010795.1:502464513-502593513 GCA_963932465.1 Maratus speciosus | reverse complement strand
AGAGTGTTTCTTATATTTTGAACTATTTTTTCAAGAGAAATTGCATTAACATGTTTAGTATAGTAGTGATTGTTAAAAAAAAAACAAAAAAATTGTGATTTTTATGTATGGTAAACAAAGAAACATTTACTTTAAATGATTTTATGGATTAAAAATTTAAAAATCACGTTCAATTGGAACATTCAATTGGATTACGATGATTGAATAACCTGTTTTCTAAAGAAATAAGGAAGTTCTATAATTTTTGAAAGCTCTAGGGCACACGGATTTTGAAATACTGCAATACTGCGATTCGTCGAAGAGTTTTATGAGATATTTTTACAAAAATAGGGGTACATTTCACTATATTAAAAAAAGAAAGCAAGGTGTATTTTGCCAATTTTAAAAAGACAGGTGCAGCGTCTTTAAATAATGACTTAGAGGGAACACAGACAAGGCTAAAATGTTATTTATAATGAAAAACAGATGAAATAAGCTATTCTAAAAATCTTTTCTTTGAAAATACAACAGATTTTAAACATATCAAAACAACAAACAACACAGAAATGCAACATAAAAACCCAATAGAAAGCAACTGTGACACATTTTTTAAAATGAAGAATTAAAACAGTGTACTTTATCTTTTTTTCAGGGGTGCTGTGTGTCTCACTGAACTCCCCCCATCCAAAAAAAAGCAAGCTAAAAACCAGCTATATATACTTTTTTAATACAGTATATATGTATAAATGAAGGCAAATTGAAGCTGTTAAAGTGTCACACAGGGTCCCCAACTGGATCTTTGCTATTGGGCCACATGTAGGCTTAGTTAGAAAATTTAAAAATCCTTATCTTATACAAAATTAATTTTATAAGCAGGTTATTCTTGGAATGAAATATACTTTACGAGTATTTTTATTAGATTTTTTAAAGATAAATAAATTTAATGGTTAAATAGATTTAAAAGTTGAATTTAAAGCTTTATGAATATTTTTACTTGTTCATCATCACCAAAATGAATGTTTAATGTATTTTTATATCTAACACAACACCCAAACAATGGGTCATAAACAATGTTTTGATGACTCACGAAATGATCTATCTTTAAAAATAATACTATTTCAGTAAAAATATAATGAACAAAGGTTTGTTTTACGATCATACAACATTATTATTTCGAGTATTTATATGAAAAATGCTTATAACTGTTTATATGTTTTCTATGAAAGTTTGCCTGTCTCATGGTATAGATTACGACAAAAGCCTTATATTTTAGTGCAAAACTCAAAAGTTCACTCTAAAAAGTTAAGAATCGAAAGTTTACTTACCTTTAGGATAAATTCAATCCTCATTAAAAGAAATAAGTAATAGAACACAGTTGTTTTAAAAAAATCTTTCGTTTCAACAACAACCGGACAGAGCAGTTGAAGTCAGAATTTCTTGCGCATGCGTACAGGTGACACGGATGTTCTCAGGACAACACCGGACGATCGTGGATGGTTCGTCCGGATTCTGGCGTCCTGCGAACGTCCAAATTAGGCTCTGTACAGGATCTGACGGGTATCGGATCTCTCGGCTCTATATAGGACCATATAGGACGTCCGGAGGCAGTCTTTGGTTGTATGGGTATTTTTGTTCAAGCATCAGTGATAGCGATCAGTGCTTAAAATTAAACGTATTTATGTATTCAATATATGTATCAGAAATTTTTAATACTATTTTTCGCTTTTATAATGGCAGAATTTTGTCGATTAAATAAAGTGAAAATACTGTTTTAAACGACTAGCAGAGATTTCGAATTCAGAATTCCTCTAAATTGGCAGCACTAATAGCGATGAATACAAATATTAGCACAATATGGCTGCGTACTCACGCGTATTTTGCCTGCTTGTCCAGTATTCTTGGAAAAGCTTTTATTCTGAACCCATCTGCGGTTTATTGACAAAAGAATGAGGGGAATCAACAATGGGTCAGGAGATAAGGAGCTCCACTCTACTTGAAGGAAAGGTTCCTCTTTTGCTGGACATCAGTCCCTTTCCTGCTAAAGTCGTTAAAAATCAAAGACACCGCGTGGCAAGAACAAACGAAGCCGACACTGATTACAGTTAGAAGGATAGTGTGTACGCAGCTTTAAACCAATACTGGTTTTAAGGTAATTGTGTTTTTGGACTTTTTTAAATAGCTATTTCCAAATAGTAATCATTATATTTTTTAATCTCGTAATTTATAAAGCGAATATTACTATTAAAATGAAATAGTGGTTATAAAAAATCATCCAGTAACCAATCACTAGTGAATTTTTGCATCAGGTGCATTTTTAGTAAAGTTAACATTTCTCAACCTATTATATTACTTTAATATCAAATCAATTTTCATATTTTCTTTCTTTGAAATACCATAATATTACAAACACAAGAGAATATTATTGCTATATTTGATTGAAAATAGGTTTTATTTTTATAACTATTATTTTACGTATTACAAGAAAATGAAATATGTAAATTTTATAAACTGAAGGGAAATTTTAAACATTGGGGAAAAATCAATATAGTGGGTAATGAATACAAGAAAATTTAGTTAACTGTTTTGATTATCGCTATTTATTTAATTATCTCGTATTTACACTTTCACACTTAAAATATTACGAGTACAGTAAAAACTCCCTAAAGCAACCACGTTCCGTTCCAATAAAATTTGGTCACTCCGATAGGTGATCTCTTAATGGAGGTCATATTTAAAGCTAGATTTTAATTGTTGAATAAAGGTAACAATTAACGTTGCTAAAATTTATTTTTCACATTAGGAAAAAATATAAACATTTTAGTATCAAAACAAAAGTTAATTACTGCAGATTTAAAAAAATGAATACATTGACGTTTGCTTTGATTTTACGGTTTTATCTTATTTTATAATTTTTAATTCCAAGTCCTTTCGCAGGTCAGTAAATAAATGCAATTTTTTTTTTGGGGGGGGGGAGAGGGGGGCGGAAACAAATAATGACAATTTCATTAATTTATCTATTTCTTTGAGAGTTTCCTGACAGAATAGGGTAGGGGAGTTTATTGACTGTCATTCTTAATTCATTGCCCAAAAAGGCACAAGGGAGTCTAAACACTTAAAAGTTACCGGAATAATAAAAAAATTCTAAACTTAGTTTAGAAGCTTGATGAGTAATGCGCTCTCCGAAATCATTTTTTAATAAAACTTTCTTCAAGCGACCGGGAAATAACGGAATTTATTTCATTTTCTTCAAAGAAATGGGTCGCTCAAGGACGGAGTTCAGCTGGGATGGTCTCTGAATGGAAGTGAAATTCTCGGTGAAATTAGTATTGAGCTTATGGGAATAAATTTTGTTCCATGAAAAAAATGGTCGTTCAGGGAGGTGTTCGCACAGAGAGGTTTCACTGTATTAGGATTTGAATACTTTTATTACAGCATGAAGATAATAAATAACAAAACTAAATATTTTAAAATATTCTATATTTCACACCAGAAAAATATACGGAGAACTACCAGTGTCGAATCCGAACCGAGTAGGTATTGTGAATATGCGAGCCGGAGCACCTACCTCAAAAACAACAAAAAAAAACTTTTATTGGGAATTAAAACGGCCTATAGAGGCGCTGCTCGCAGTCTTCGGTAAGGGAAAATTGTCCCTTTAATTTCCTTTTAACTAAATGCTAAAGTGCCAATGAAATAATTCTTTATTGTAAATCTATTTGAAAGTTTTAGATATTCAAATTCGGATAATTTTTACTTTGTCATATAAGACAGAAAACAAATGTCACATGAAATCTGAAATTGTGCAAAAGAATAATCATTCTGAACAAATTTAAAATACATGTAATGCAATGTGCTCGACAGTATCCTGAAGCGAGAAGTTACATCTTTTCTCCACCAGATGGTATATTGCTGACAATGCTGATAGATGGTGGTAAATTGAGTCAACGGCCGAGTAGGCTTTTTAGTGACGTCAGATCATGCACAACTCTGATGTATAAACGTACTTTACAAGTTCCACTGAATGCCGTGCATTTCGCAGTAAATATAATCAAACAATTAACCAACCAATGTCAATGCCTTCCTGCTTTGTTTGTTTACGACGTGATAAAAATGCAACGGTAGACTACCAATCAGAGAACAGTTTTCATTTCGTAGCCAAACAAGAGTTCGCCAAGAGCGATAATCTGTAAAAGCGAAAGCCCAGCTGGTAACTGCAATGAGGTCCGGCGTCCCGCTCATTTTATATTTGTTTACCTTTCTTTTGATGGTGATCACGCTTCGACACCATTTTAATGAATCACGTCCGACGTCCATATACATCGTAACAAATGGACAATATATTTCAATGTTTGTTCGGTAGCATTTTTAAATATAAATGTATGCAAAAGACTTGAGGAAAACAATTTGTATATATACGTTCTTAAGAGCTGACGATCAAGCAAAGGAAACGTACCAATGCTCTTGGAATATATACCAAACTAAAAATTGAAGATTTTAAAGAAATGATGAGTTCTCTTTAAATGAATGAATATTGCTTGTGATGTGTGTGTTATAATTCACACCATACACACTAGCAATATTTCTTCGATTATGCTGCACGAGATAATGATTCGAAAATTCGACATTCAGGAAACTGTAGATGGATACCTGAATTCAATTCAAAAATCATATTGCTTTGCTAAAATTAAATTACATTTAAGTAAGATAAGTTTTATTAATGCTTAGTTTTATTTGTTTCGTGATATTGTTAATTAACTAATTTATATATATATATGTCTTGTGACTTTTTGATAATACTTATGTGTTAGTTGTCAAAAGCATGCTTTCCTTTTATTATGATTTATGAACTTTAGTTTTTAAGGATAATGAATATTAACAAGTTATTCTTAAATGAAAAGCTTATACAGACTATTTTTAAATGTAATATTTACTTATATCTCAATATTCTTAATAAAGAATAATAAACAATTATTCAGATTTAGAAATTAGAATTAAAACTTAGCTAAACATAAGAAATATTGTGACATCAAACTGTTCAGAATTTAGTTTTTAAATAACTGAGTACTTACGTATTATCCAGGCTAAGACATGGTTGACAATTGCCAATTTTATTTATTATAGCCACATATGTTCAAAACAGTAATTTGACACATGTTTATTGAATACACATTATTGTTAACAATGCTAAATAACATAAAGTTAACAAATGCTAAATAATAAGATAGTATAATAAATATAAGAAATGGGAAATAATATAAAATTTATTCTAAAACATTAATTTAGTACTAATTTACTAAGTACATAGTATTAGGTTGGCAGCTTATAACAGTAAAGTATATCAATGTAATACAAATCTATAATGTGAAACAGTAATTTAGTATGAAATTTTAACATAATTACTAGGTGATAAAAAAAAGCATTTATTCTGACTTTTTTTTTTTTTTTTTTTTCCTGGCAAGAATATTTCTGTAGTAGCCTTTAACATGGCATAAAATAAAAATGTTACCTTGTTTACCATGTAGAAAGAGAAAAAAAATTCTGTAATTAGTATTGCTGGAGACAGTTATCAGTTGTATGTTTACTTGATATAGCACAGATAATATGCAAGTACAGTACAAAGTCTAAAGTTCGGAATCCTCGGGACATTACCAAGCCCGAACTTTTGGTCATCAAAAATATTGCTTTTCCAATAAGGAAAAGAAAATTCACTAGGACATAAAAAGGCAAAATATGATATTCATGTATTAAAAATTGCATATAACAACTATCAATACTAAATTAAACATTTTCATTAAGTAAATCATAACAAAATAAAAAGTAAAACAAAAACATTTATTTAAAGCTGTTCTCAAATCCAAAAGGGCAACTTTATGACATAAATATTAATTTATTTTTGTTCAGAGATGCATGAAACTAGCAGGTGTTGTTCAGAAACTATGTAATCGAACTGTGTTTTCTGTTTTTTTTTTTTTTTTTTTTGCAAATGCAATAGATCTTTCAGAAAGTAGTGTCAAAGTGGACGTTTTGAACTGATTTTCTGCGCAGAAGAAAAATAATCACACAAGAAAGGGTGAAAAACGTCTTTGTCACATGATCAAAATCACTTATAGCTCAATAAGTAATTTATTTATCAAAAAAATGGAAAACAGTTCGATTCCAAATTGCTTCCATAGTCAGGCTTTCCAATTTTATGACTTTCCATTAAAAAATGAATTTGTAAATGTGTCAAAACGTTTTGTGCTTGTTGAGAGCAGAGCACTTGAGAACAGCCTTAAGGAAACAAACAATTGAGATGAAATTGCAACTTTCTGAACTATTGGAACATTTTAGTTAATGTGGGCTGCTTTATTAACTTAAGTATATATCATTAAGACGTTTTTCTTTTATTCTGTACATAGACATGAGTTAAGATTCAGTAATAAAGCTTCTTTGTTCTAGACCCTTTTTTTTTTTTGTTTCAACAATTTTGTTTTTTCACTTCTTTCTTGAATACTGCCGCTTGAAAGTCCGAACTTTAGACGTTGTACTGTACAAATAATTGTTTGTTGTTGCTTTATATATAAATATATATATATTTATATTTTTCTCTTGCAGGATACATTCACTGGTGAATTTTAGTAGGCTTTTAAATAGCATTGTATATGCTTCCTGCTGTCAGAGATGAAAAATCTCCATATTTAAAGAGCAAATTGCTAGTATCGATAATTTATGAAATTGTGCCATGAAAATGGCATCCAATGTTGAAGACTATGTAATTATCTATATATTTAAAAGACCTGGCTGTTTTTTTAATCATCAGCCCTAGGCTTTCTACTGAACCAATTTTGATAATTATGTGTTATTAAATGGTGAATACAGATCTGAGTAGTGTGTATGTAAATTTTGAGAATGTGGAAATGATGTAAGACTTAAATGTTATGAGGAAAAAATTCTATGATGTGACAAAACACAAAACGAAATTCTTGTTGCTGATTTTTCATTCTGTATTACCAAACATAAGAGCCTAATTGAATATTTTCATCATATTTACTCATCTCGATTACATATTCTAATACATATTAATTTTTCAATAATTTAAACAGTTGAAGTGGTACAGATGTCATATTCGCCCCATATTGGCGCGATTTTTTTCGGTTGCCAATTTGGCGAAAACATCAACAGCATAAACAACATAATCCGGGTTACCACATGAAGCAAAATAACGACACTTTGGCGCAAGTTAAGTACCTGTTGCCTATATGATATTGGCGACAGAAAAAAATCGCGCCAATATGGGGCGAATATGACATCTGTTCCGTTGAAGTTTGTGGAAATAGTATTTTGGTAATTTTAGGTTTAAAATATTATTAGTTTTAAAAGTTAGACATTCAATGTAAGATGAATTTTTTATTATGATTATTTTTGTAAATTTATTATAAATTCAATCTAATAATTCTTTTCTGAACATTATAGTTCGTCAAATTTTGATGGGTTCCAACTCGTAACATGTCTAGATTTTTTAAAACAAAACTTTAATGTTTGAGAAATTATTTTGTTTAAATCACCAACAATAACAATTGGTAAGTTATTTTTTAAAATGTCAAACTTTAATTAGAAGCAAATTCTGCTTTTTTTAGACAAGATAATTATTGTACTTGATAGTTTGTTGATGTTGACATCAACATCCAGTGGTGCCTACTTTTGAAAAATACTGAGTGGGGTCAAAACCATTTTAGGGTAAAATGATGCTGCTGTTATGCTTTCTTTGAAAGTTTACAAAAGATTGATATTTCAGGTTATGATACATTTGAATGTTTTAGAGTAGAATATAAAGTTACGATTTATTTAATTATATTCTTATGAGGTCTTCATTTTATGAACTCTAATATTAACTACTGTGCCATGAATTTTAGTATAATTTAAAATTACTTACTATAAAATATTAAAACGGTTATTTAATGCAAATACACTTAAATTGGGGTGTAAAAAAATCATGATTTTTTTTTTTTTAATTGGATTTTTTGTATTTAAATCAGATTTTTATGATTTTTTTTTTCCCAGCATTCAAATACCGAATAGCTACCAAGAGTTTCAGATTTCCAAAACAACTAAACCACTAATTGATAACATAATCTATGTTTTAACACTTTAATTAATAAAATTATTAGTTAGTAATTACAGAAATTATAAAGACTGCAAATTAGTAATTTCATTAGTTAGTATCATATACAATAATGCTATATACATTAATATTGTAATAATTATGTAAAACTTTATTAAATACTAGTGATATTTAACATATTATTAATAACTGAATTTAATATTTAGTTAACACTACTTCAAATTAATAATTATTAAACAATCTCTCTAATTAGGAACATATTATACATTTTTAAGCTTTAATTATTAAAATGATAGTTAATAATGTAGTAGGTCATTTTAGAAAGAAAAAAAGGCACTATTTCATGAGGAAATATATTAGTAATGATATAAGAAAAAAAAAGGATAATTTTTAGTATGATAAATAAAGTGTCCTTAATTTTTAATAATTTTATTAATCACAAATTGAAAAATACAAATAAATAACATGTTTTAATATCCAGTTGTTTTTTTTTTTTTTTTAAGAAATAAAGTTATATTATTTTTGCAAGATCTTGGGCACATGAATTTAGAAATACTGTTGAATGGGAAGCTTTTTACAAGAAATCTCTGACTACATCTACCGGTGAATATAACATTTTTTTTCACCCTTAAAAATGGCCTAGAAGAAACAGAAAGTAATTACAGAATTAATAAAAACTGCAAATAAGTAATTTCATTAGTTAGTAGCACAAATAAATAACAAAACTAACAAACATTATTTGCAGCTTGTTTTGCATTTGTACTTAGAAAAATTACTGTTAATCACCAAAATCTAAACTTACACACCTGTATGTGTATGATGACAAAAAAAAAATATATATATATATATGAAAATGAGTTAAACTCATTCATACACACATACAGAATATATATAAGAATAGCCAGTTATATCTGAAATCCTAAAAATATTTAATATAGCAGCATTATTATATCTCAGTGGGGATTATTAGCTTTCAATGGTTCATTTTCTTTTCTTTTAAGAAAAGTTTTGCTGCCTTTTCAATTCCTAATTAATTTTTTTATTTAGTATATATAAGTTACAAAGTAAAAAAAAAAAAAAAAAAAACATTTATTCAAACTATACCAAAGAAGATCTTGCTGTGCTTAACATTTTTATACCAATTAGTTCTTTTTCTCCTATGCATTCATTTACAATTTAGCTGTTGAGCAGATGTCACTCTTCCATTCTTCTTTGACTCGGGATTGCTATTAATTTATTATTATAAAAATAGAATGGGAAACTAAGACACTATTTATTCTTTTATTAGCAGAAATTCAATACACTTGCTATATTTATTTTACATAAAATAATGCATAAATTGATTACCCAAAGGAAATTATGTCGTTGCAAATTATATTAGATTTAAATATCATTTTTAAATAAAACTATTTTATATTGGATAAAAGTCGAAATACCTGTAGAAACTTTCAAATTATTTTCATCTTAGATTTAAAAACTTTTTTTGACATTTTAAACATTAAAAAAAAATTTTGATTTTAATCAATGATTTTTTTTTTTAGAAAATCAGTTGATTAAAATCACGATTTAATCGTTGATTTAAACCAACTGATTAAAATCGTTGACACCCTAGCTTAAATGCTTTTATTAGTAGTACTACTATTTTCTTAAACTGTACTGGGCGACTAAAAATAGATGACATTTCTCAAACCGCTGATAATAAAAGGATCCTTCCACATACAAAAAGTATACAAATCAAGTACACCTTTCAGATTTGGCATTTATTTAAAAAGGGGGCTGCATGAACATTAAAATACGAAATTTAATTTTTATATGGCTCCTTTTTGTATAACATATATTTATAAAAATAATGATATTATAAAAAAGTCCTAAGGACAATAAAAAGAAATTCTTTTATGGACAGACAAACGTAGTTTTTAAATTTTATGAATTTTCAGTGCTTTCTGGCATTAAAAATGCGCTTTTCCTATTTACAAGTACTTAACGAATGTTTTAATAAAATGAATCCATCTTTTATGTAGCACGGCATATTGCAAGTATGATCTCCTAACTACACATTTTCCAACATCCTCTAGAATGAATTTCCCCCACTGTCCTTATTCATGTTTGAAATAGTAATTTGATTAAACTCTTTCTTTGACATAGCGGGATGCAAAAAATGTTTTCAGTCTTTTCAGCGGGAGAGGATTTCACCGTTTATACACTTAGCTATTTTATTAATATCAGAGAAAAAATATTTCTATCATGGTGCACACTTGAATTCCTGTGTAAGTTTCACTGAAGTAAATGAGTTCATACATATGCTTGCACTAACCCTACCTTTAAAAGTCAAACTCTTCCCTTAAAGCTATCCTAAAAGAAATATGTTTCTCCACTCACCAACACGAGCTCTCTGACACATTTGCAGACTAACTTGTATAAGTAAATATCCTGAAATTTGTAGACATGACTTCTGAAGTAATTTAGAATCGAATAGCATTTTTCATTAATAATAATATATATATATTATGTATATAGATATAATATATACATTATATATATATATATTATGTATATATTATATCTTCACTTATAACTGATCCTGACCTGAAGCATGATGAAAATTGTCTCAAAATGCTTTTGCAGCATTTTCTGAAAGATCCCTTAAAGCAGTGGTTCTTAACCTTTTTTTGGCCGGGCCCCACCAAAGCATCTCTAAAATCATAATGTCCCCCCTCCCTTCCATGTCATATAAAAATTGTCACATAAAAAATAAAATTCCATTTTCCCAGATGGGTCTGAAAATAGCATTAACTCTGATAAGTGATTTCACATTCTTTAATTTATCAAAACCATATATATATATATATATATATATTACAAGTATGCTTTTAACCTAACTTCATGAATGCAGTGATGCCATGGGTCTTCACATTTACGTCTACAAAAGTTTTGTTGTTTTTTGGCAACTTACCTCAAATTTAAAAGTGAAAAATAGTCTACATTTTTATTTTCGTAAAATTTCTTGAAATCTCTTTCATATTTTGTATTACATCTGATAGAATTGGTACATTTTATAATGGATTTTAATACTCCATTAAGACTAAGTGATATTTGATTATCGCCACAACTGTATGGATAACACAATTCACAAGTAACATTTCCAGATTTGCGCTTTTATCCATTTTAAGTTACTATTTTTCTTTCCTCTCATAACATACTCCTTTGATAGCGGGCTTTTTTCTGCATTATAATTATTTGGGCACCTTGTTTCCTCCAATTTAAAATTTTAAAATGCATATGTAATATTCTGTATGTGGTCTGCAGTAGAGCCATAAGAAGTTTACTTCCAACCCTTTCCTTCCGTGACGCACACAGGGTTTTATTAATTTCATAAATGTAGCACCTCATTTAGATCATTCAAAATATTTTTTAGATTAAACATGTCCAAATAGTCAATTTTAGATATATCCTACAAAATTCCATATGTAAAATTTTCCTCCCTGGGTATATTACACTATGAATAGATGTACAAGTTTTTTTTTAAATAAGTAATAAAAAAAGGTGTAATTTACTAAAATAATATTAAAACCAGAGAAATTAAAATGATGTTTGAACATATAAAAGGTGTCAAATTATACAAAAAAACTCACATAATTATTCCGGTGCCAGTGTGTTTTTGAACTTTTAAATGTGATCATTTCGAAAATTTATTTTTATTCAGTTATTTTAAAATTTTTTCCTCTATTATTTCTATTTTTAGACGAAGATACTACTTTCATTAGAAAAAAATGACAGAAAATTTGTTAATAAGAAATCTGAAATTGCCCCCCTGTGGGGTGTACGCCCCACGTTGGGAACCACTGCCTTAAAGCAATAAATGGAAAGTGCTGAATAATAATAACTATGAATTTAGGAAGAAAAATTAATTCCCGAATGCACAGGGAATAACTTTGAGAGAAAATTGATTATATGCCTTTTATGATAAAGGATCGCAGGGGGCAGGTTGTGTTTTTGGCTCCTGTGTGTTTGTTTTTGGCAGTTTTGGCTTTTAAAGTTTTTTGGCTTTTAAAGTTTGGTTTTTAAAGTTTAAGCAGTTTTGGCAATGTTGGGGTCACCAATAAATTTTTCTTTGCTGCAAATTGCCATACATAAATCTGCATCTGGAGTAATGCATATTGATCAGTAAAGGACTGAATAAAACTTTTTTCATAATGCATTATAAAATATTGCTGTGGTGTTGACAAAACTGCTTTTATCTTTGTCGAGATAACAGTTCTTTGCTGCATCAAGCAAAGGGGGTTGTTGATTAACTATCATTCTAATTTTATTTATTAGCTAACTAGCTGGGTCATGAATACCCGCAATCAAGGACATTTGCCCGTCTTTTGAATTTCAACCAGATTATCTTTTTTTTCCATGATTTTAAAAAGAGAGTAGCATTTATTCTTCTCAGGTGATTAAGTTTATTAACATTAAAGTACATTAATATTAAACAAGTGGGTAAGTGTGATCACAGATCGCACAGAGGGTTTCGTTTAATATTCCTTTCAAAACACTTTATCTTTTTGAAAAATCTATTACTTCCACATTTCGCAACCAGGGGGCGCACTCGATTCTAAACAAACATCTATCCGAACGAAATCCCGTTTTACATACTATCTGCAGATATATTAGTCGAGGGGATTGGGACCATAGCACCTGAGATCAGTAGGCGCACCTGGCGGTAAAAAATGGAACTAAAATATGTAAGGCTATGGTGCACAATATGAAAGAAGGGTCAAAGGGGTGTCGGCAAAAGTTGGAAAATTTCTCCCCTGGTTAAAAGGGCGGATGTTAGAAAAATTACTTAAAATACACAAGCTAGAGCCCGGAGAGGTAAATAATATAAGACTTTTTGAAGATTTTATGATTTGTCGTGTGGTCTGAGGTATTCAGCTATACGTATGCAAAATTTCATGTCTCCAACTTAATTAGGGGCTCTCTTAGAAAGAATTGCTTCAAATACATATGTGGTAACTCAAAGGGTTAAACGTAAGACATTTTCAAGATTTTATGATTTGTCGCTTGGCCTCAGGTGTTCTGCTATAAGTATGCAAAATTTAAAATATCCAATTTAATTAGGGGCTCAGTTAGAAAGAATTGCTTAAAATACACGAGCTGGAGTTGAAAGGGTTAAACATAAAACTTTTTCAAAATTTATTATTTGACGTGTAATCTGGGATGTTGAGCTATAAGTATGCAAAATTTCACGCCTCCAACCTAAATAGGGGCTCACTTAGAAAGAATTATTTAAAATACATATGTGGGAGCCCAAAGGGTTAAACGTACAACATTTTCAAAATTTTATGATTTGTCGTTTGATGTGAGGTGTTCAGCTATAAAAATGCAAAATTTCACGCTTCCAACTTAATTAGAGGCTCACTTAGAAATAATTGTTTAAAATACACATGCAGGAGCCCAAAGGGTTAAATGTACGACTTTTTCAAAATTTTATCATTTGTCGTATGATGTGTGGTGTTCAGCTATAAGTATGCAGAATTTCACGCCTCCAAACTTATTAGGAGCTCACCTTAGAAAGAATTGTTTAAAATACACATGCGGGACCCCAAAGGGTTAAATGTACGACTTTTTCAAAATTTTATCACTTGTTGTTTGATGTGAGGTGTCCAGCTATAGGTATGCAAAATTTCACGCCTCCAACATAATTAGGGGCTCACTTAGAAAGAATTGTTTAAAATACACATGTGGGAGCCCAAAGGGTTAAATGTACGACTTTTTCAAAATTTTATGATTTGTCGTATGATGTGAGGTGTTCAGCTATAAGTACCGAAAATTTCATGTCTCCAACGTAATTAGGGGCTCACTTAGAAAGAATTGTTTAAAATACACATGTGGGAGCTCAAAGGGTTAAATGTACGACTTTTTCCAAAATTTTATCACTTGTTGTTTGCTGTGAGGTGTCCAGCTATAAGTACCCGAAATTTCATGTCTCCAACATAATTAGGGGCTCACTTAGAAAGAATTGTTTAAAATACACATGTGGGAGTTACCGACATTTATTCTTCTGCGAGTTAAACCGATTAATTAAATAATAATTAATATTTCAGCTTGTAATTAAGATAGGACTTAGAAATAGGTATCAATAAAATCAGCGAGAAATTTGACATCGGGATGCCATAAAATTTAATCAAAAAATTTAATATTTAAAAAGTTAAAATTCCGTATTAAAATATGCTATTAAGAAAAACCGCAGCGTCGTCATGTCTACCTGCTTTGAAATCTTTTGAATTGAAATCTTTTTTCCTTGTCTTTCCAATTAAAGAAAATAAATTTTTATCGATCGATTTTTAGTGGATATTTTAACTTATACACATCGCAGAAATGTGAACTTTATACCAAATGAAAGTAGATTTTTTTCTGCGTCTGTCTATTTCATTTACAAATTTCTCGGACCAATATTTTCTGATATGCGATTTCGATTTAAAATGCCCACTTCATTTTTCGGCTTAATTTCCTCCGTGGTAACCATGCATCGTCTGTTTTTACTGGCAACCCTTACGAGAAACACTGATGATTTGGAGAAAGTTCATTTGAATCTGCGTTAAAAAGGTGGATTGGTTAATTTTAGAAGTTAATTAGCCCGTAATTCAGTTAATTACCAACTTTTTCAAAATTTTATGATTTGTTGTTTGGTGTGAGGTGTTCAGCTATAAGTACTCAAAATTTCAAATCTCTAACATGTATAGTTTCTGAGAACGGGCTCTGTGACGGACAGACAGACAGACAAAGGAGTGAGACAAATAGGGTTTCGTCAGATGAACGAAACTCTAAAAAAGGAACTAATACCCCATTCATACAGTTATTTAAAATATTTTAGGCCACCATTTTGAAGGTGGTACACCACCGGAATTGGAGCACCTGTTCAAATCGCAAAATTCATCTAAGATAACTCATTGAATGCCACTGTGCCTGAGATCTGAATAAATGAAAAGTGTGTGCATGCACATGCATTAAAATCAGTTTGAATAGCCAATCATTTAAAACACAGCTCCAAATCCAATCAGAGTGAATGGTAGTGGCTGTATGTAGCCATAGAAAGTTCAAACACACTGAGAAAGTTTGAGGAACTCTCTTGGTGAGTTGCACCATCTGGACAAAGTATAAGGATTTTTCATTATCCCAATCCCCATGGGAGACAACTTTTAACTTTGATTTCTTTTACATGCTTTTATGTTTAAAGGCAACCTTAAACTGGGGATTTGGAAGAATGATAAAAAAAATTCAGTTCTTTGAATAAAGCCAGTAGAAGTTTATTTTCAGATTTTTAATATGTGTTACTACATTTCTGCATTGTTTTTATGCTAATATGTTAAAAATTGCCTTGCATACCAGATTCTGACAAAAAATTATTAGTTTCTTCCATGTTTACATTTTCATTCGAAAAAACTGCAGCCTTACCCTTAGCCGATATTTTTAATAAAGTTATTTTCAAAACCAGTTCCAACAGAGAAAGTACCTTTGTTAAAAAATTCTGCAACCAAAATCGAAGAAGTAAAAAGGACCCTATTAAAGATCAACTTCAACTATTGTATGAAAAAAAAAATAAGTTCAAAATATTCACATTCAAACGAGAAATTTGAAAAGAACCCATCCATACATTTAACATTCGATTGGGAGTGTCTTTGCAACTGAAGAGTCCCTTAAAGCTGCCAATACTCTACCAACTGAGCTATTCTGGACAAATTTGTTGACAATATTTTGATAATGACATTTGATCTGCTATTTGAAACAGTTCAACAGAATAAATTTCAAATAATGGAATTCCAAGTAAATATTGGATATGTAGGTACATTTTACTAATTCAGCACAGTTATTCTAATTGGTAAATAAATAATAGGAATTGTAATTTTCTAGCTTAATGGAAAAGTGTCCAGGCTGAAATGTAAACCCAAGACCTTGACTTAAGCTGCCAGTGCTCTACCAACTGAGTTATGCTGGACAAATACGGTGGACACAATTCACTCAGGCAACCTTTTGATAGTAACACCTGGTCTGTTATCTGACACAGTGCAACAGAATAAATTGTAGGTAATGAAACTCCAAGTAAATGTTTGATACTTGGTTACACTTTATTAATTCAATGCAATTATTCAAATTGGTAAATAAATCACTGGAGTTGTAATTTTCCCAATGAGTGAAAAGTGTCTATGCAGAAATTTCTATCAATTAGAAAAATTGCATCGAATTAATAAAGTATAATTACATATCCAACATTTATGTGAGGTTCCATTATCTGCTATTTATTCTGTTTAACTGTCTCAGATACATACCAGATGTTATTATTGAAAGGTTGTCGGGGTGAATTGTGTCCACGTATTTGTCCAAGATAGCCCATGTGGTATAGCATTGGCAACTTAAGCCAAGGACCTGAGTTTAAATCCTGGTCTAGACACTTTTTCATTCAGAATAAAGCTACAACTCTTATGATTTATTTATCAAATAGAATAATAGTCCGAAAATAACGTTTATTTGGAGTACCATATTACCAGCGATTTATTCTTTTGAACTGTTTCTGACAACAGACCAGATATCACTATCAAAAGTTTGTCTGAGTGAATTGTGTCTACCGGATTTGCCCAGTATAGCTCAAGTTTGTAGAGCGTTGTGAGCGAATGAGCTGGTTGAAATCACCTGAACATTTTTTCACTCAGCCGGAAAATTATGACTTATTTACAAATTAGTGTAATTGTGCTGAATTAAATGAAATGTAATTATGTATCCAATGTTTATGTGAAGTCCCATTACCTGTGATTTATTTTGTTGAACTCTTTCCAATAAAGACCAGATGCCATTATCAAAAACTTATCTGAGTGAATTGTGTCCACCCGATTTGACCAGGATAGTTCAGTTGGTAGAACACTGGCAGCTTAGGCCCTGGGTTCACATCTAAGCCTGGTTACTTTTTCACTCAGTTGGAAGATTAGAACTCTTATCACTATGTATAAAATTTGGTCATGTTGCATTAATTAGAGCCCAAGCTGGTGACGGCAACATAAATGACTACGTCATCGAGTTACGAGATGAAATCATGGTATATGACAAGATTATTAGGAGTAGATGAAGGAATGACTGGTGTGCCTCGGCATTTCTTGGTACGATATGAGCAGCAGCGGGCGCCAACTCGTCATTTTGGCGTCGATATCACGTATGATGAAATTGGTGTCAAATTAAAGGTAAAAAAAGCGTTTAAAAAATATTTTGGTCTGCCTGCAAATATCCTGGTAGAAACCGCCGGCAAACTAAAATTTATAACAAAACAGGCGTCATAATGTACAATTCAAACCCAATAAACATAATATTTTACATTACATTGCACTATATATTACTTCACCATCAAATTTTAAGACGAATTAGTGATTTAGAAAAAGCTTATTAACAGTACGCGAAAAAATAACTGATTCGGCATAACTTGGTACAATCTGAGAAGTTTGGGGCGCCAATTCCCCATTTTGTCGGTACTATCATGTCATGGAGTTGCGGTATGAAATTCTGACATATTATAGATATCGATTAATACAATAAGAATATTTTTAGTCTGCCTCGTCATATCCTGGTACGAGACTAGCAGAACGGGGCGCCAACTCTCAATTTTGGCGGTATTATCACGGCATCGAGTAACGGCATGAAATTTTGGCATGGCATATTATAGATATCGATTAGTACAATAAGAATATTTCAGTCTCGTCATATCCTGGTACGAGATTAGCAGAACGGGGCGCCAACTCTCAATTTTGGCGGATTTATCACGGTATTCGAGTTAAGGCATGAAATTTTGACGTATTATAGATATCTATTAATACAATAAGAATATTTCAGTTTGTCTCGTCATATCTTGGTATGACCTGAGCAGAGCGGGGCGCCAACTCTTAATTTTGGCGATATTATCATGTCTTCGAGTTACGGTCTGAAAATTTCCTACATTAAAGATTCCGATTACTACAATAAGAATATTTCTGTCTGCCTCGTGATATCTTGGTACGAGAAGAGTAGAGCGCGGTCGCCAATTCTCAATTTTCGCGGTATTATCACGGCATGAAATTTTGGCATGGCATATTACAGATATCGATTACTACAATAAGAATATTTCAGTCTGCCTCGTGATATCTTGGTACGAGAAGAGTAGAGCGGGGGCGCCAATTCTAATTTCGGCAGTATTACCACGCCATCGAGTTACTGCATGAAATTTTGGTCTTTTTTAGATATTGATTAGTACAATAAGAATATTTCATTCTGCCTCGTGATATCTTGGTACAAGATGAGTAGAGCGGGGCGCCAAATTCTTAATTTTGAGGATATTATCACGCCATCGAGTTACGGCATGAAATTTTGGCATAATATAGATATCGATTAATACGATAAGAATATTTCAGTTTGCCTCGTCATATCTTGGTACGATATGAGCAGAGCGGGGTGCCAATTCTTAATTTTGGTCATATCACGTCATCGATTTACGGCCTTAAAATTTAACACTATAAAGACAACCGATTAGTACAGTAAGAATATTTCAGTCTACCTCGTGATATCTTGGTTCGAGATGTCAAAAGCGGGGCGCCAAAACTTAATTTTGGCGGATTATCAAACCATCGAGTTACGGTCTGAAAACGTAACACATTAAAGATACCGATTAGCACAATAAAAATATTTCAGTCTGCCTCGTCATATCTTAGTGGGAGATGAGCAGAGCGAGGTGCCAGTTCTTAATTTTGGCAGTATTATTAGCTCATCGAGTTGTGGCAGGAAATTTTGGCATATTAAAGATTCCGATTGGTACAGTAAGAATATTTCAGTCTGCCTCGTCACCAAATGCCCGCTTATCAGTCATCAACCGCGACCAATTACATACAAGGCCAGTACATGACGTTTAAAACGTCATACTGAGTGGATCATCTGTACACGGTAACTGATACTAGGTCAACACTAGATACCGGGCTTTCTCATTCATTATCATGACGACACAAATGGTGGCTGACCGCTATCAACGACTTACAGTGAATGGTAAAAAACAATGGGCGCGCCTCTTTGTACCAATCGCTCTATGTCATTGATAACGGCCAGCTACCGTTTGTGACGTCATGATAATGAGCAAGCCCGCTGATACAAAAAATCCCATCGTTTATTGCCAATTGAGGATATTCCAAATATGGGTTCGAGGCTGAAAAAAGTCACGTGATACTGGTAATTTACCCAAAGAACATCTAACTGATAAGAAGGGAAGATACTACTGCTTTGCCTCATGAACTGTTTCATTGGCTAGCGGGGATTTACATTACACGTCTACGGAGCCTTCCCTTCTTTACGTTAGAAGTTTTTACCTTGACCACGTGATCAAAACGGAGATGGAATATCCTCCATTGCCGTGTAAAGGTGATCCACTCCGTGTGACGTTTTAAAAGTCATGAATTGTATGTCGTTGGTCTCGCGTCAACGTTGTGTGTTTTAGGCTACAACTTCTAAATTCTTTAAAAGGATGTCCAGAACAAACTCTCAGCATTTAAGAGAGCCTCCCTTCGTGCTCTTGCTATCCCACTACGTTGCACATATGCGTTTGCCCCACCAGTGGCCGAGAGGTTCTGCTCTCGAAGCTGGTAGACGGGAAGTGCTGGGTTCGAACCCAATCGCCCCTGTCGGCCTAATCGTTCGGAGTTTTCGTGGTTTTCTTTGAACCTTGGATTTCCAAGCGTTAATGCGGGTTAGTTTCCCTTAGAAAGACCCCCACGAAGGGCACCCCCCCCCTTTGGGCCTATATCCTATATCCCTCGTGTTGATAATTGGCCGTCATAAACACAACCAACCACATATGCGTTTTTGTCCAAAATTATCTCAAATAAGTCAATGGAGGATATTCCATCTACGTTATGATCACGTGGTCAAGGTAAAAACTTCTGGTGTAAAGAAGGGAAGGCTCCGTAGACGTAATATAAATCCCCACCAGCCAGTGAAACAGTTCATGAGGAAAGCAGTAGTAACCTTCCTTCTTATCAGTTAGAAATTCTTTGGGTAAATTACCATTACCACGTGACTCTTTTAAGTCTCGAACCCAGATTTGGAATATAGTCCATTTTATTTCTTGTATGCGCTAACTCTCATTTAGAGACACTAGCAATAGAGTGCCTCGATATGAAAGTGGTGAGATACCGGAATGGAGGATATTCCATCTGCATTTTGATCACGTGATCAAGGTAAAAACATTAGCGTAAAGAAGGGAAGGCTCCGTAGACGTGTAATGTAAATTCCCGCTAGCCAATGAAACAGTTCTTCAGGCAAAGCAGTAGCATCTTCCCTTCTTATCAGTTAGAAGTTCCTTGGGTAAATTACCGGTATCACGTGACTTTTTAAAGCCTCGAACCCATATTTGGAATATCCTCCATTGATTGAGATGATTTTGGACAAAAGTAAATTGCCAAGCATCTTCGTGACCAATGGACCAACGGCATACAAGGCCAGTTTATGACTTTTAAAATGTCACACGGAGTGGATCATCTTTACACGGCGATTGGTACATAGTGGCATGCCCATCGTTATATGTCAGTCGCCGTGTAAAGATGATCCACTCCGTGTGACGCTTTAAAAGCAGTGAACCGGTAGTATATTTCGTTGGTTGCATTCCTACCCCCTCCTGCGTCCGCCATATTTAGCCACGTTTCCCACTGCAGATTGGACTGTTATCGGTCAAAGTCAAATATGGCGGACCAAGAAGAGGGCGAAAGAACTCGTTTTTCCGAATCAAGGCTTTCCACAGTAAAATATTGATATGTCTGCTCCTCTTTTTTCATAGCTTTATGTTGGAAGTTTTAGGACGTAGCAATATTTTCCTGAACGTGCGGGATTAGATAAGTGCGCAAATACAATAACCGTTTAGCTTGACGATAAAGACAGGCTTGCCAATAGACCCTTTAGAATTAGTCTGAACTTGGTGCAACACTTTTGCCTATATCAGCAGAAACGTGCAAAAGGTGAAAAACAACGGGTTTAATCCCGGCTTTAAATCCTGATTTATTCCCGGGAGTCCGCTTTCGAAAATTCTTGAGCATCGATTTATTTTTAATTTTATTTAATGATTTCAATTTTAGTTTTCTATGTATTTTAAATTAATCTGGATGCCTGGTCACTCCGACAGCAACACCCTGGACAGGCGTTACCATGCTGATTTGGGTATCATCTCCGATTCTTCCAACGAACCCTTAAGTTATAGTGCCTAGAATATATAGTGTGGAAATTGGCTATCACTGTAATACTTAAAAAGTGCTAAAACATTGTATCCCTTAAATATGCAACGATGCTGCTGCAATATACAGATCGCAGCGACATCTGCGGGATATTTTCTACAACTGCAAGGTATTGTTATTCTATACTAGTAATACGAAAATCCCGCAGATGTCGCTGCGATCGACACTTGGCATTTTAGCAGTATCGTCGCACATTTAAGGGATAAACATTTTAGCACTGTTTGGCGCGCCACACACCAAGGAGACACGAGACATCTCACTTGACTCGTGCGTCAAATTTACTGTTGTAACGTACCTGTTTCTTCACTGTGCCCACACACTAAAGACTCATGCGACGAAGTACCTATGTTGCACGTGTCTTATGCTTCGTTTCGCGCTTTCGTCTCGTGCTGCAGTTACGTTATATATTGCTACAATTTTCGTTTATTTGTTTCAAGATGGTGGGATTCAAGATTCCTTTTATTTTTTAGTAGAGTGAATAAAAATAAATCATCATCTTCGAATGAAATATCTATATTCAGGGACGTAGCTACAGGGGGGGTGTGGGGGGGTGCGACACCCCCCCACTTCGGTAAACTCATATACATTCGGTAATTTCACTTTCGTTCAAAAATTGCATCATTTGGCTCTGATTTTTTTTCTTTTTTTTTTAAGAATTTTTAAAAACATATTACAAAATGTATTGCAAAACAGAAAACAATGTCAAACCATATTTGAAATTATTAAATATTTTAAATATATAGATTTTCTAATTAGAAACTTCCTTTCTCTTTGCACTATGTATTTTTTTTTTTTTTTTTTTTTTTTTCGCTGGGAGTCGATTGCAATTTCACCTTTTAACTATTCCATGGGTGTAAGAAGGGGAGGGAGAGGGGTCCCGGTTACAGTATCTTCTTCCTATTTCTATGCGGTGTCCCTGTAAGCTAGAAGATAAGGGTAGAAAATATCTTCGCTTCATTCAAGAAAGGAATCTGGAGAAGAGTGCCTTGGGGGTAAATGCGTACACTCCTTGACCAATGCAAATGAAATTAGAAGGCCAGACTTCTTGTTCGTTAAAATTCGTTTTGCTTGACTCTGAAAGCTATCGGGGGTTGATATTTCGCGGTTTTTTCGGTGGACAGGATGTCGCCAGATTTTTTTCTGTTGTATTGTCTGTTTTTCAAAGCAAAAAATAAGAGAGAACAGGGAATCTTTTCTTATCAAAGAAAATTAAAACGGTGTAATAAAATTACATCAGCTACTAAGGATGTACCGAATAGTGATTTTGACCGAATACCGAATATTCGGCCTACAGGCGAACCGGATACCGAATATTCAGCTAGCCGAGTAGTAACTATTCGGCCAAATACCAAATATTCGGCTGGTCGAATATTTAAAAATTTTATTAATTAAAAAAGTTTCATATTTCATGGCTTCTTATGGTGAATTAAACCACCAAGGGAATATATATTTTTTAATTCTAAAACAAACAACTCAGCAAAAATAGCTTTTCTACCGAATATTCGGCCTACAAGCGAACCGTATACCGAATATTCGGTTAGCCGAATTAACTGTTAGGCCGAGTACCGAATATTCGGCCAGCTGAGTAGTAACTATTCGGCCAAATACCAAGTACTCGGCTTGTCGAATACTTTTATATTTCAAAGATTAAAGGCATTAAAATGTTAAATTTTAAAATAATTTTACACAATATTTAATGCAGAAATTTACATATTGATAAACAAGAACTTTTTACAAGTAAACTTTATACATGAAAATCTTTGTGTTATTTAAGAAGAGAATTTTAAAATTTTATTAATTAAAAAAGTTTGATATTTTATTGCTTCTTCTGGTGAATTAAACCAAGTGAATATATATATATTTAAATTCTAAAACAATCAACTCAGCAAAAATAACTTTTCTACTGTCTTTGATTTAGCAAGGAAGTTTTTAAATGCATCTTAGATCAGTGTTTCGAATGGGCGATTATTTTCAGAGATTGTAAACATACACATTGTTCCTAGAAAATTGTAAAAAACAGAGATAATATGGTCAAGACAAAAAAATTTTGAACAAAAAACAACACCTCACTCCATTTATTTCATTAAAATTACAATATATTTAGTCAAAAATTCTGGGTGTGCAACTACAAGCCGAAACTGAATTTTCGTTCACAACTTTATCAGTAAATGAAGATATTTTAGCAAGATTTGTTTCATATTAATTTAGTTTGTATTAAATGTGATGATATCATTGAAAATGATTGAATTTTGGCCAGTGACACAGTATAAATACAAGTACACAGTATAAATATATTGTATTCTGAATAAAATATGAAAAATGGCAATTTCCAGCACTCCTCATCATGATATTATATTTCACAGAAATCAAAGCAAGTTTGTTAAAAAATATAGCTATGATATCTTCGTTAGGGTTAACAAATGAAAATCCAAGTTTGACCTCGAATGAGATGAGATACACTTTATTTATAACTGAATAAGTGGATTTCGATTGTGGTTTTCTGAGCAAAAATTGTCTTTCTTGATGTGTATTATCAACCCTGAAAGTTTTTCTGTTTCGATTTGAAGCGCACTTTTGTGGGAAAAAGCAAGAAACCGGTTATTTACTAGAAAAGGTTCAGGAAGTTGCATTTTTACATTGTTAATTCCTATGAAAATCTCCATTATGGTTAATTTTCTTAAGTAATACTTTACAAAAGCAAATAATGTAAAAATATTCTCTTTTACTTAAATATGATTCTGTTTCTAATTTTTATGAACATCTTTATAATTTGACAGCTAAAAGTAGAAATTGTGTAAGATTTTAAAAAATGTTTTAAAAGTTTTTTTTAGGTATTCGGTTTGGCCGAATATCTTGATATTCGGACTAACGGAATATTCGGTAATATGGCCGAAAAGGCCAAATACAGAATAGATACCGAATATTCGTTACATCCCTATTAGCTATTATATATAATGGTATATTGTATCTTCGAAAAACTAAAAGTTTCTTGAAAAACTTATTTAAAAAAAAATGCGGGAAAAAAATCCTTAAGGGTATTCTCAAATCAGAAGAGCTACTTTCTGAGACATTTCTGAATTCATTTTTGTTCGGAAATTGGCAGGTGTTGTTATTCAGAAACTATGTAGTCGAAAGACGTTTTCCATTTTTTGGTAAACGCAAAAGATTTTTCAGAAAATATTTTCAAAGTTAACGTTTTGAACCTAAATTCAGACACGGCAGCTCGAGAAAAGCAAAAAACTTGTCGTCATGTGACAACATTTGCTTATAACGTGATAAGTAATTTTATCAAAAAAATGTAAAACTAGTTTCCATTGTATTCCGCTTCAACAGTCAAGCCTGCCAATATGTTTAAAATGAGACAGAAAATGTGTCAGAAAAATTTTTGCGTTGTTCAGTAGGAAGCTCGAGAACCGCTTTAAAGAAAAATAATATAAGACAGAGAGCTATAAAATATTGGATTTTTTCCTTTGTAACTTAATATAAACCGACGATATGTTTTAAGATCTGGATCTGTTTTTGTCACGTAGTAGTGGAGGGTATACTGAGATATACGCCGTATACCCTCACTCTGGATTTTTTAAGAAGCTCCGCATACCCTCTGCTTCTCAAATAAAGCATTGGCGTATACTGTATCCATGAATGTTCATGACTTTAGCGTATACCCTTTGTTTTTTTACGACTGCAACACTGGTTCTTGTGATTCAGTTCGAAAAGATATTTTTTATTTATGTTTTTGAACTTGTTTTAAAATCATCAGTTGTATTGATATATAAAGCAAGTGCATTGATGATAAAACATTAATTTTTCTTCTAATTGGCGTATTGAGACATACATTTACATTCTGCTGCAAAAACTGAAAGCCATTTTTTTCTTTGTTTTCTGAAATGAAGGGATCTCAAAGTTAATTTAAATTGATTTAAAAAAATCCTTTGACTTCAATCAGGCTAATTCGTGTAATAGAATCAACGCTACAGCTCACAAAAAAATGCAAGCAAAGTAATTTTGCAGAACACAAAATAATTTTCCACACTGTCTACTCTCTCTCCCCTTCCCCTTCTCCATCTAAAAAAATTCTTTTTGTGTTCAAGACTCTTTTCCTATTATTGCAAATTAAAATAATATTTAATTTTTGTATACTTATGCTCAATTGCTCAACATGATATTTGACTATTTCAATTCTGATAACTTTCTATATTACGAGTTCCAGCTTAAAAATTCAACAGAAAAAATATCCTACAAATAAAGTGCAGGTTTGATTAGCCACATTTTGTGGTTTTTAAAAACTATTTAAAGCTGATCTGAAATCGTAACTTGTATCTTTTTTTACACTTTCGTGAAGAAATTTTCATTTTTAAATGCACGAAATTTGCAGATATTCTTTCTTATTCGTAAACGAATAGCGTTTCTCTTTTTTCCTATAAAGGTAACTGGTCTTTCAGAAAATGGTGCCAAAGTTGACGTTTGGAACAGATTTTTTTTAAACATGACAATAGGCAAAAGATCATTATGAAATAGCGATTGATTATAACTTAATATGTAATACATTTATTAGAAAATTTAAAAGTGCTATTTGATTTCAAAGCACTTCATACCTCATGCAGTCATGCCTGCTGATTACATACTTCTGGATAAAAAAATGTCTACTTAAATGTGTCAGAAAATTTAACATTCTTGAGAGAAGTAAAACTATTTTTTAAGAACAAGTGTTTTTTTTTCATAAACGTGGCTTTTAATACGAAGTTAGGAAACTGTTTAGTTATTTCAAATCTGAATCCGTGTATGGTGTGTATTTGATAATTTTGATCATATGTGAAAGAAAAATGCACAATATAAGAATAGGAGGGTTTGAATTTTTTTTCTTTTATTTCTTTCTCTTTTTTCTATAAATCCAAGTAAAAACGTTCTGTAAAAAAGTTCCAAGTAAAAAAATTCTTCTGTCCGGTTTTATGCAACATTGTCTACTAAATGTTTCCGTCGTTCTCTGTAGTTTGTTTTGGTCCTTTGATCTGCTTTGGGGGCAGACAGTTGAAATTTTCTCATTGAAGTAATCTGCAACAATTATCCTTATTCTAATTACCAGAGAAAATAAAAACTACTAATCAACCAATTCTCTCATATATTTTTATTTAATTTTTATTAATTTTCTTATTTTATCTTACGTTTTTACTTGGATAAATATTTATGGAAAAAGAGAAATAAAAAAAAGAAAAGAAAAAATAAAATCCAAAAATCCTCCTATTCTTATATTGTGCATTTTTCTGTCACATATCATCAAAATTATCAAATATACCATACACGGATTAAAATTTGAAATAACTAAATAATTTTCTAACTTTGAATTAAATGCCACGTTTATGGAAAAAAAAAAACAAAAAAAAAAAACACTTGTTCTTAAAAAATATTTTTACTCCTCTTACGAATGGTAAATTTTCTGACACATTTAAGTAGACATTTTTTTAATCCAGAAGCATGAAATCAGCAGGCATAAGGCATGAAGTGCTTTGAAATCCAATAGACTTTTTTAATTTTCTGATAAATGTATCACATATAAAATTATAATCAATTGCTACCTCATAATGATCTTTTGCCACGTTTTAAAAAAATCTGTTACAAACGTCAGCTTTGGCAAAACATAAATAAGGCCTGACTAGGCCTAATTAATGTTTTCTGTACAGAGCCGGGACTGGTTTCATTCTTCCAAGTCTTCATGGGCCAAAATTTTCAGTTCCGGTTTTCACCCAACCCGTATGAAAATCATTGTCTGAGCGTGGCCTGGTAGCAAAATAAAGCTAAATTAAAATATAGCAACGCGTGTGAAAAAGAACCTGCCTATGCGTAATCCTGTTTTAAACTGAAAAAGGTGTTGATCCATGCATAATTTATATAATAATATGTGAGAAAAGGATATATAATACATTTACACCTATTAAGAAGGGAACTTGTCTGTAATGCATTTTTTTACTTTACAGTGCGATTCCGTCTTAGAAGATTTCACTCTATAGCATTTTCTAGATTTTTAAGTCTCCAATACATGGAATATGGATTAACAAAAATAATGATAGTCGAAGCATTTGCATATAACAAATAGAGATTTATTTAAAAAAAAAAAAAAAATCGCAATCTATAAAAATAAAGATTACAAAAAAAAAAAAAAAAAAAAAAAAAAAAAAAAAAGCTAAGATTAAGTATTTTTGATCAAGATTCCTCGTACAGACAAATTTTTAACCAAATCAACGTAAAAATCAATGTTTTGTAAAAATTCCCTCGGGCCGTGCCAGGCTCGGGTCGAGATTTTCATTTTTTTTTTCGGTCCAGAATGGTCTCAGGCTGAACTTTTAGCTGCTATAACGCCGGGCCAGGCCAATAATTTTTTTGACAGGTCTGGCCGACTTCAGGCCTATCTTTTATAATGGGCCGGGTTGACTTTTTTTCTATGGGTCGGCCTGGCCCGGGCCTGAAAATTTCTACCCGTACAGACTTCTAACTTAAAATTTAAAAAGTATTGCAAATTTCAAACTTTGAGTTATAAATAAAAGAAAAAAATAATTATTTTTAAAATATTTTCTGTTAAACTTATTTTTATTGTAATAATAAATAATCAATCTAAATCTGTCTTTTTACACCTCACCCCAAATTACTCCTTTTACCTTTGCCTCCTCCCCCCTCACTGGAAGTATCGAGCACGAAAAGCTTAAACCTTAAGTGATGAGGTGATTTATATATATATATAACGTGGTGAGGTGGTGTGTATACAACCCCAAAATTTGATTTCTTGTCTTGTGCACTCAACAAAATTTACGAATTAAAGTAAGAAAATCTCATGTGAATTTTGCATTATTTACTTGAATAAAAACAACTGAAAAAGTACTGTAAGTGTACATACATATACATATAAATACACGTATCTAAATACCACAAAAAAAATTTCTTCATAAATGAAATTTCTCTGGGGTGGAAAACACCTTACCTGATCAGTTAAGGGTTAAAGTCTTTAAAATTACTTTTTTCCTCTGCTTTATTTGTAATTGTGCAATACGATAAATAAATCAGCAGTTATCTATTTCACTCCCTCCATTCATAATTTCTACTACCCTCGCTCCTCCAGTTTCTAAAAATTTTAAATGGTTGAAATTATTTAGTTTTTTGTTAAAATTTTTTGGTCTGCTTATTTATATATTACTGAAATAATAAATAAATGTCTAACCCCCCCCCCCCCCTCGCCCAAAAGAAAACAATGTGAAAAAATACAAATACAGTATAGGACCCATTATCCGGAATTCCAAAATCCGGAAAGACCCGAAATCCGAAAAAAATAATTATTTGAAAATTTTCTAAATTTGTAAATTTGTACTAAAATTTTGAAATTTTTTGAAAATTTTACCGATTCTTAATTTTTTTTTCAATCCATTGTGTTACGACGTGTAACCACTAAAATATGTTATTTCAGCCGCTAGATAACACGAAGCCGTCCTCCCCTCCCCCGACATTAGGAAAAAATCATTTTTTCTCTCCAATTTTAGTATAAAATTAATTTATATTAAGATTCGTTAAAAAAAGAAAATCGTCAGATATTTCACCGGGGGTGATTGATTCTGTTCTGAATTTTCCGAAAATTAAAAAAAAAAATTGGTCTTCAGTCCGAAAATTCGGATATAAAAAAAATCGCGATTTTCGACAAATGGGCGCCGAAAAAAATCAATTACGTCAATCGTTCGCAGAAGAAATCGCCAATTTCTCCAAAGAATTGCAGAAAAAACGCGAATTTTGTCAAGGAATCGCGAAAAAAAAACACAAATTCTGCCAAAGAATCGCAAAAAACCCGCAAATTTCATCACAGGATTCTGAAAAAAACGCAAATTTCGTCAAAGGATCCTTAAAAAATGCTAATTTCGTCAAAAAATTGCGGAGAAACGTGAATTTCGTCAAAGAATCACAGAGAAAACGCGAATTTCGTAAAAGAATGCGAACGTGTTTCAAAAAATCGCGAATATCGTCAAAGGATAGCGATAAAACACAAACTTTGTCAAAGAATCGCGAAAAAAACAAGAATTTCGTCAAATGATCGCGAAAAAACGCTAACTTCGTCAAATGATCGTAGAAAAAATACGCAAATTTTGTCAAAGAATCGCGGAAAGAACGCGAATTTTGTCAAAGGATCCTGAAATAAAACGCAAATTTTGTCAAAGAATCGCGGAAAAATCGCTAATTTTGTCAAAGGATCGCGAAAAAACGCTAATTTCGTCAAATGATCGTGAAAAAACGGTAAATTCGTCAAATCATCGTAGAAAAAATATGCTAATTTTGTCAAAGAATTGCGGAAAAAACGCTAATTTCGTCAAATGATCATATAAATATGCAAATTTTGTCAAGAATCGCGGAAAAAACGCGAATTTTGTCAAAGGTTCCCGAAAAAAAACGCAATTTTTGTCAAAGAATCGCGGAAAAAACGCTAATTTCGTCACATGATCGCGAAAAAACGCTAATTTTGTCAAATGATCGTAAAAAAATCTGAAAGTTTGTCAAAGAATCGCGGGAAAAAAACGCTAATTTCGTCAAATGATCGCGAAAAAACGCTAATTTCGCCAAAGGATCGTAGAAAAAATACACAAATGTTGTCAAAGAATCGCGAAAAAACTCAAATTTTGTCAAATGATCGCGAAAAAACCCCCACAAATTTCGTCAAAGGATCGTGAAAAAAAAAAAACGCAAATTTCGTCAAAGGATCGCGAAAAAAACGTGAAATTTGTGAGGACCCGAAATCTGGAAAATTCCAAAATCCAGAAAGCTTTCGGTTCCGAGGATTCTGGGTAATAGGTCCTGTACTGTAAATACAAAAAAAAAAAAAAAAAAAAAAAAAATTACTATGAACATTCGGTAAATTCGATCTTCACACCCCCCCAAACGAAATGCTCTAGCTACGCCACTGTCTATATTTACAATCGCTTCGTTTGCAGACGCCATGATTCTACTATTCTGTTCTGTCAAAGAATTAAAAGCAAGCTACGCGCATACGCCATGAATATGTCTCATGTCGCTTTGGTGTGTGGATGAAAAAAATAGAAATGCAACTTGCTTCCTGTGGTGGCTCGATGTTTCATGATACATGCGACGTGCGCCAGAGTCGCATGTCTCCTTGGTGTGTGGCGCGCCTTAGGATCAGGGGTGTAGTGGAGGGTATACGGGGGTATACGCCGTATACCTTCTGGATTCTTTTAAGGAACACCGTATACCCTCTGTTTCTCAAGAAAGCTACAGTATATACACTCTAGGGTATACGCTTTGACTTGAGCGTATACCCTCTGCTTTGAGCGTATACCCTCTTTGTTTTTTACGACTACACCACTGCTTAGGATAGCATATTTCCACACTAGGTATTCTAGACGCTGTAGTCACGTGGTTGAACTTCATATATCGAACTTGTTCACATCAGTATCGCCAGCTCTGAAAAGTGGATTTCCATACTTTGGACAAAGCTTCCAGTCTATGCATGCGCCGTCTGCGTATATCGCCACTTTCTTATAAATGCATCCTGGTCTATATTTGTTCTCGTATACGCACCGCCACTGTCATATTTATAAATGAAGATTGTATTTATTGTCCACTGCGTTCTCAAACGTTTGAGATACTGGAAATTACAGTAACACAAAGTTTGATATTGGAGTAGGCAATCTTAAATTAAAATAGTTGACGTGTTCCTGTAAACGAATTTATACACCATTTGATGACTACTCTGAGATCACAACCTTCTCAAATGTACTAAAACTGTAAAAAGTTATATTCAAATTCGTTCAGTGGTTGCTGAAAACGCTGTGAACATACATACAAAATGACTAGGGTGGACGAAAACAAATCTCTGAGTACCCTCACAAGCCTGTTATTATCACCAAAATAGTGTTTGTTAACGTGTGCCGTTAGAAATGGTTGACTATGAACCCGATTCTAAAATTTGTTATTATTCATCTCTATATTGATGACGTCGTTGTTTAAAAAGCAACACTTTTCTCTATCGTTGTTTAAAAAGCAACACTTTTCTCTATCGTTGTTTCTGACACTAACGATATTGAAACTGTACCGACAGTGCTCAGAATGCAGTGGACTTCACCCATGTAACGTCAGCCGCGGGTAAACAGAAGAAAGACACAAATAGGCGCGACGAATATTTTAACACTGCTTCTCCTTTGTTCAATAAACAGTCTTTTTCGGAGGGCATCTACCCGCAGAGGCGTGGCTATTGCCATTCGTGGACAAAGCCGTTCTGTTGCTTTAAATAAAATTTAATTGGTTAAAAGGCATAAACTTGGTGGGTATGCCTTTATCTCGATTCTGATGTTTGTTGACGTCCTATTAAACAATTTCAAGAATGTGGGTTGTATAGCTTGGACAAAACATAAGTTCTACATCGGATAGGATAGTCCAATTTTACATGAATCTGACCAGGTTTCAGGTCGGATTTTGACTCTTCCGGGTTGACCCGGATAAAAATCCTTTTCAAAGAAAGTCCTGAATATTTTTCAGATGAAAACTATACTTTGAAGATTAATTTATACAATATCGAGGTTTGGAAACATACCTCGAACTGAACGAAACCCCGGCTCGTGTTCTATAGGAACATACGACACGGGTCGCCGTTGCCTGTGGCACCAAATAGCAGGCGTGCTACGCACACTCCGTAAAATCTATTAGTTTATCTTCTACCGCCAGGGGGAGTAATATGTTTTATACGATCACTGAACACTGGTCCCCGCTACTTGCGGTGCCGTATAGCAGGCGTGCGTGCACGCGCTAAAAAATCTGTTAGTTCCACATTCGACCACCAGGAGGCGCACTCTTTTCTAAAGAAACCACTTACAGAGCGAAACGCTGGCACGTGCCTCCGCTGTCTGCGGCACCGTATAGCAGGCATGCTGCGCACGCGCTGAAAAATCCTTTAGTTCCACATTCCTTCGCCAGGGGGCTCAATATTTTTTATACTATCACTGAACACTGGTCCCCGCTACTTGCGACGCCGAGCCGTATAGCAGGCGTGCGTGGAACGCGCTACAAAATTGTTAGTTCCACATTCGACCACCAGGTTGCGCACTCTATTCTTAGCAAAACTCTGTTATACAACCTATCCGTAGATATATTAGTCGAGCCGGGCCCATAGAACTCGAGATAGGAAAGTGCCTCTGGCGGTAAAAAGTGGAAATAAAACATGTAAGGCTATTGAAAACTAAGTTGAATGAACCGAGCCCCGTTGACATCGGGCCCATAGAACCCGAGATGGGAAAGCGCCCCTTGATGGTAAAAAGTAGAACTGAAATATTGAAGACTATCGAAAACCACATTGAATGAACCAAACCTCGTTGCGATCGGGTCCATAGAAATCGATACAGGAAAGCACACCCTGGTGGAAAAAAATGGAACTAAAATATGCAAGGTTATGTTCGCATAATATGAAAGAGTGGTCAAAGGGCTGCCCAATGATATATCACATGAAGGATGTTAGAAAAATTGAGAGTGCCTCCGGGAGCGCAAGTAGGGGAAGGGGGAACGAGAGGTGCATAATATGAAAGAGTTAGTCACAGGGCTTTCCAATGACATATTACATGAGGGGTGTCGGCAAAAGTTAGAAAAGTGCCTCCCCAGTCAGGCATTGTGTGGGGGGATGTTGGATGGTAGGTGCATAATATGAAAAAGTGGTCACATGGCTTTTAAATGATATATCACATGAGGTGTGTTGGTAAAAGTTAGAAGAGTGGGGGAAGGGGGACAGGATGTGCAGAATATGAAACAATGGTCAAAGGGCTGTACATTACAATGATATATCACATGAAGGATGTCGGAAAAATAGAGAAAATGCCTCCGGGGGAGGGGGAAACGGGCGATACATAATATGAAAAAGTGGTCACAGGCTTTTCAATGATATATCACATGAGGGTTGTCAGCGAAAGTTAGAAAAGTGCCCTCAAGGGGGACAAAGTGGGGGGAAAAGGACGGGATGTGCAGAATATGAAAGAGTTGTCAAAGGGCTTACAATGATATATCACATGAAGGATGTCGGAAAAATTGAGAAAGAGCCCTGGGGGAGGGGAATTTGAAGGAGGTGAAAGGGAGGCTTATAATATGAAAGAGTGGTCAAAGGCCTTTGCAATGATATATCACATGAGGAGTACGGAAAATGTTTGAAACTGCACCCCCTAGAGGTCTTATTATCTCACATCCGTAATACAAACACACTATTACATCAGGGGAAGGTAAACTTTCAACTATCAAAATTTCAAACATGACAATATTTAGCTATCTAATATTATAATGTATTCTGGTTCCTCTCTCAAGATATTTTAATTAAAAGGACTACGATAGAGCATGAATTATTATTCGCCCTTCTTTCAGATATAGAAATTTCCAATACTCCAATATTTTGCTATCAACTGGTTTTTATTTTCTCTCTAATGTTTAAACTTAGACAACCACCAGTATCTTTTAATTGCATTCCACTCATTTCATTTAAAATACAATTTTTTAATTTTATTTCCTTTTAAATACATACCTTTCATTTAAAATAGTACAGGTTACATTCAAAATAGATATCTTTCACACATTGTGTGCGGGTACATTTCGCGGCGGAATTGTGCCGGGCGGGGGTATTGCGCGCAAATTTAGTTAACCCATACTAGTACGTGTCCCGCGCTCAAGTATCAATCATCAGAAAATGTGCGTGTCCCGCACACAATGTGTTAAGGGGATTCTCAAGCATATATTTTCCTCGCTCAGCAACGGGAAGCTTTCTGATGTTTCAATCACATGCATTCATTTCATTTAAAATACAAATCTTTTATTTATTTTTTCTTTTAAATACCTGAATTTAATTTAAAACAGATATTCTTTACACATTTAAGATTATTTTTCCCGCTTAACAACGGAAAGCTTTCTGACTCATTTTTGAAAATAAAACATGATACTTGGAGATATGATTATCAAAGTAATTTGTAATCAAACAGGTTTTTCATTTTTCGATAAATGAATTACATCTTGACTTATAAGCAATTGTTGTCTTAGGATGACAATTATTTGCTTTCTTGCACTGCCACATCTGGAAATCTAATTAAACTAGTATGTTGTGGCCATCACAAAACTTTCTTCTATATAAGTCACGTCAATTAAATCGTTTAAATAGTACCAATTCATATCACAATATATCTGAATTTGAAGTTTGGTGAAAATTCGTGCATTAGTTCTTGTATAGAGCTATAGCGGAAATTCTGAAAAATGTAGTATAGCAGCGCCACCTGTTGAGCGATTTACACCAAAACATAAACAGCACTAATTGATATCAAGGTATACCTGAATCTGAAGTTTGATGAAAATTCATGCATTAGTTATTGAGATACAGCTGTGGCGGAAATTCTGAAAAATGCAGCATAGCAGCGCCACCTGTTGCGCGATTTACACAAAAACATAAACAGCACTAATTCATATCATGGTATACCTGAATCTGAAGTTTGTTGAAAATCCAAGCATTAGTTCTTGAGATAGAGCTATTGCGGAAATTGCAAAAAATGCCCAATAGCAGCGCCACCTGTTGAGCGATTTACACCAAAATATATAAAATGTCTATTCATGTCAAGGACTAACTGAATGTGAAGTTTCATGAAAATCCGTGCATTAGTTCTTGAGATAGAACCATTGCGGAAATCGTAAAAAATCCAGCATAGCAGCGTCACCTGTTGAACGATTTACACCAACACGTAATCAGCATCAAGTCATATCAAGGACTAACTGACTCTGAAGTTTCATGAAAATCCGTGCATTAGTTCTTGAGATAGAGCCATTTCGGAAATCGTAAAAAAGGCAGCATAGCAGCGCCACCTGTTGAGCGATTTGCACCAAAATATATAAAATGTCTATTCATGTCAAGGACTAACTGAATCTGAAGTTTCATGAAAATCCGTGCATTAGTTCTTGAGATAAAGCCATTGCGGAAATCGTAAAAAATTCAGCATAGCAGCGCTACCTGTTGAGCGATTTACACCAACACGTAATCAGCATCAAGTCATATCAAGGACTAACTGACTCTGAAGTTTCATGAAAATCCGTGCATTAGTTCTTGAGATAGAGCCATTTCGGAAATCGTAAAAAAGGCAGCATAGCAGCGCCACCTGTTGAGCGATTTGCACCAAAATATATGAAATGTCTATTCATGTCAAGGACTAACTGAATCTGAAGTTTCATGAAAATCCGTGCATTAGTTCTTGAGATAGAGCCATTGCGGAAATCGTAAAAAAGGCAGCATAGCAGCGCCACCTGTTGAGCGATTTGCACCAAAAAATATAAAATGTCTATTCATGTCAAGGACTAACTGAATCTGAAGTTTCATGAAAATCCGTGCATTAGTTCTTGAGATAGAGCCATTTCGGAAATCGTAAAAAAGGCAGCATAGCAGCGCCACCTGTTGAGCGATTTGCACCAAAATCTCTAAATTGTCTATTCATGTCAAGGACTAACTGAATCTGAAGTTTCATGAAAATCCGTGCATTAGTTCTTGAGATAGAGCCATTGCGGAAATCGTAAAAAAGGCAGCATAGCAGCGCCACCTGTTGAGCGATTTGCACCAAAAACTAATCAGCATCAATTTGTATCAGGGACTAACTGAATATGAATTTTTGTTAAATTCCGTGCATTAGTTCTTGAGATAGAGCGCCCACAAAATTTGTGTCACATACACACAGACAGACAGACAGACAGACTCACAGAGTCACAGACAGACATTTTGTAAAAACATGTTTTTTGGAATCTCTGACCCCTAAAACGTGTAAATCCGTCGAAAACCGGAATTCGAAAATTTTCATGAATCCAATACTTTCTTCTTGTGAAGATAGAAGAAAGTAATAAAAAAGAAAAGTGCAGAGTTAAACTGATGGCATTGAGCACAAGGCTATTTACACTAACTGCATATTATACTCTTATTTCAAAGAATAATGCCCCTCGAAAAATAAATTAAGGGGCATTAGCCCCCCTCCAGTTTCTCCTCTTTATGCTTAATCAATGAGCCTCCAAATGTCATCAGGGGAGCACCTTATCAAAATAAACTGGTAACCAAATTTAAAGCAAATCGGATATAAAAACCCATTTACCTAAATTAAGGGCATATTAGACCTCCGTCCCCCCCCCCTTTTATATTTAACCAATGAACTTCCAAATGTAATCAGGGAAGTGACTTATCAGGATAACACTGTTTACCAAATTTGAAGCAAATCGGATAGAGAAACTCATTTATCTAACTCTCATTTACTCATTTAAGGGGGGGGGGGGGTATTAGTCCCCCATTCCCCCTTTAGACTTAAACAATGAACCTTCAAATCTAATCACGGAAGCACCTTATTAGAATTAACCGGTATGCCAAATTGGAAAAAAATCTGGTAATTCTGCATGAAAAACCCATTTATCCTAGTTAAGGGGGGTGGGGGTGGCCCTGCATCCCCCCCCTTTATACTTAACGAATGAAGCCCCAAAACTAATCAGGGAAGTGCCTTATCAGAATGAATCTAAAAATAAAATTTCAGCAAATCGGATATTTCTATCAAAAGTTATCGCATTACGTACATACATACATAACATGCAGGAACATTAGCTCTCAGGTTTTGATAGCCTGTGAGCTAAAAAGCAAACTTTGATAGAATTTTCTTAGAAAAATTTTGTCCTAACTGAAAAATGGAAAAAACAATTTGATTATGCGGTTATCAATAACAGCACCTGCCAATTTGATGCATTTGTAAATAAAAATGAATTAAAAAATGTGCCAGAAGGTAGCCAGTTTGGATTTGAGAACAGCCTCAATCTATACTAAAAAAAGAAAGTTTCGTTCTGTGTGTGAGAGCGTCTGTTTCTGCTGACTAGCGAAATCTACCGCACATACAAAGCTGAAAATTTTTGTGAGGGTAGTCTAAGTCTTCTCCTGGTGCACCTGATACAAAACAATTTTTAATTTCTAATAATTAGTTGAGTTATTAATTAAAAACCCCAATTACAAGAATGGCAAATTATTTATAATTCAATTAAAGCATAGATTTTTATCAAATCGCAGGATTCATTCTCGATCCGAGGAGACCATATGTCTAGCATTTGCGCAGCCAATGAGATGTGTTCTTGAAGCAGACCCCAATATTATTTCAAAACAACATGTGACTAAAAAGAGCAAGTAATTTTCCAGCTCTATAGAATTTTTTTTAATACCGCATTTATCAATTTGAAATTAATGCACCTATGCACAAAATGTTATGCTGAATCAAGAAATCTATAAATAACTTTTTTATTTTATAAAAAAATCAATTTTTAGAAGAAAAAAATAAATGTCTTCACAATTTGTTTATAAAGAAATTTTTGTATTTGTTATATTTGCAGGAATGGGGAGGGGAGGCAGCTACTTTTGATTAAATATCTCAATTAGTCCACATGACAGATATTATTATGATCAAATCTTTTAAATTCTTATTTGATTCTGCAACCCCCCTTAAGTAATATGTCTACAGAAAGGTTGAATAACTTAGTTTCATTCGGATATATATTTTTGTTTAGAACTGAGTGCGTTATCTGAAAGTGGATATTGGAACTAGCAGACTTTGCAGACAAAGTACGTCTGCTATGCAGTGACACAGGAAGCGGGCACATGTGTCAGAGTTTTGTTCAGAACAGAATGCACCACCCTGGCAGTGGAAAGCAGAACTAACAGATTTCTCAGTGCATGCACAACAGGTATAAAATCATATGAATTTAAGGTTGATTTAAGAATATTATCACTTGCCCGAGCAATGCTGGACAGGTCAGCTAGTTTACAATAAAAACAAATGTTCTAAAGAGCTTGTTAAGCATGTATTTCAAACCAGGCTTGCGATCGATTGGTTGCTCGTGATCCTTAGCTTCCCAACAGCTATTTCTAGTTTCGTATAGTGGACTCCATTTGTATATACTATAGTTTCCTGAAACACTGTGAGTTCAGAAGTATCTTACGTGTTTTACTAATTGCATATAGAAGGGAAGAAGAAGTTTTTTATTTTAATGTGGGAATATATAATAGAGTCTTTTGTTTTGCAGGACAGGAAAGGGTTAAAATTAAATGTTGGAAATATACAGTTGACTTCTTCAAATCCTAAAATGCCTAAAATTTGCACATCATTGCAAATGTAAAAAGTGAAACTTTCAGTTCAGATGTAGGGCAAAAATTCACCATTTTTAACACTTTCCAATATAGTTGAAAAGTGTTTATGACTTTGATTTGTTTGTCTGTCCATGCTCTAAACCGTGTAAATATTTTTCGATTGATATGTAATTGATATACATTATTGAGCTTTGCCATGGCATGTTTGGTATTGAAAATGGAGTGTGTAGCATGCATAATTCATTTATAAGGGCATTCAAAAGTATTCCATTATGTTAAGGTCTATGGGAAAAAAATGATTTGCGGGGTATTTCAACAGTGTTACAGAATTTTAAACATAATAAAATTTATATACATTATTGAGTTGCACTGGTACTTATAGAATACATTATCTGTAGCACAGACAGTACACATACAGGGGAACTCAAAAGTATTCTGTTATATTATGGTCTACAAAGAAAAATCCTTTGTGGTGTATTTTAATGATGTTACTCCATTTACAAATAAATAAGATTGCTATGAATTTCTGAGATGCACTAAAACATGCTTTCTGTAGAATATGGGATGTAAAGCATTTATCATTCAATTACAGAGTCATACAGAAGAGCCGGTTATATAATAATCTACCAGAAAAAATTGTTCAAAGCGTATTTTAATTATGTTGAATGCTTTCAAAGTTGATGGAATTGATATACATTGCTGAGCTTTACTACAAGATGCTTGCAGTAGAATATGATGTGTATCACATTTATTGTTCATTTACACATAAAAGATTACGGATACAACTACAGTAGGTATCTGAAGTATTGTTTATTAGGGATGATTGTTGAAAGTGTGTTTTCTGTTATGGTATCTGCTTAAAGTTTAACTAAATTGTTGCACACTACATGGTGAATATAAATTCTATAGGCCATATACAAGGTTACACAAAATAATTCGTAAGCATTAGTGAGAGAGTGTGTGAATTGTTTAAAGGTGTTTTTTTTTAATTTGAGTTATGCATTTTCAAGCTCAGCTACATTTAGTTTACTCAGAGATATTTGTAGCATATAAATAAAATCATATACAGTGCTATGTAAAAAACTGGATAAATGGCTGCCTATTGACAGAATTTTTGGAAGTGTGATTTCAGTAGTTTTAAATGTGCTTTTCCCTCAATTAAATTTCAGCTTAATATGCAGGTTGTATAAAAGTCTTATATGCAGGGATGCACAAAAGAATTCAAGTACATTTCCATCTTTGCTTTGGTGGAAATTGCTAAAGGTGAATTTTCAAATGTGTTATGAATTTTCTACCTAAACTAAATTTTAGCATACTATGTAGAATATACAGAGCTGCACAAAAGAATTAGAGTACCATTCTGGCTATGTGCAGCAATTGTTGAAATCTGTTCTTCAAATGTGTTAATGCATTTTCTGAAAAGTTTACTTAGGTATCTTCTTTACCTTATTAAACAACAAAGTTTTTAAAAAGTATTCTGGAAGTGTTGGAAAATGTTTCATAATCTATGCTTGATGCAGCACAATTTTTCTTTCTTGTTTAAATTTTTATGTCATTTCATACACATTTTAAAATGTAATTCTGGTTAATATGACTGAATTCATGCTTTCTCATAAAGAAAGTATAAATTTATTTCTGAAAAAATTCAAAATAGCACTGATATCAGTTGTAATCATGATCTTTTTACCAAATAATTTATGCATTAATATATCTTTTATGGTTATAAAATTTGGCTAAACGTGAAATAAAACTTTGTTTTTTGACAATTTAGATGTAAATTATTAGTGTACCTTTATGAGGTGAGTTTAACTAATAGTGACATTAGTTAACATTAACTAATTGAAGAAAAATTTATATCATCATTATTATGCATATTTAGTTTTTAACTCAATTTTTACTTTTAGTATTATAATAATTTTTTAAATATTCTGAGTTTTTGTTAATTTACTCTAATATTTAATTATTTTACTGTTTACTACAGTGTAAGCATTAATTATGATTTCAAAGACATTATTACATTCAAATTACTATTTAAAAATGCAATTAAAGCAGTGACCAGAAATCTGCAAAATATGCACAACTTGTAGTTACAAGCCATGCAGATTTGAGGGAATCTACTGTATATCTAAATTTAAAAATACGATCGAAAATGTATCTAATCTCGATGTTGCCTTAAGACATTCTACTCTGAATTAAAATGTTTGTTATTTAAATCTCTTTCTATTCTATGCTATGATACTGAAATGCACTATATAATTATAAAGATCAATCATGAAAGAGAAAGTTAATCGAAAAAATACTGATCTAGAAAGTTCATTATAAGATTCATAGATTTCTGCTTTTCAAACGTTTTAAAATAATTTGAGTGTGAATGAAAATTAATTTTTATAACCTACCAGATATTAAAAGCTCTTTTTCCTCTTGGGTTTTATTCATTTTTTACTGAAAGAATGGATTGCAACCCTGATCTACTATACAAAAATTATTTGCAACTGTTTACTTCCATCTCTTAATCTCATCCCTTTTGAAACACTTTGCCTAAATCTAATACAGTAAAACCCGTTTTTCATTTATACGTTGTATCATTTGTACTTTTACATGTATGTACGTCATTTCAGCGCAGTCTTGATTCATCCCTGTGTATTTTAATGTTGTAATGTTCTGTTTATACATCATTTCTTTCATGCTGTAACTGATTTTCTCAAAATTTTTCCCCCAGCATCGTTCTTTTTTTTTTCTGCTAATGATATTTAGAGAAAGATGAAGAACAAACAACAAGTGTAACTGCTACAGGTGTTAATTCAATTTTGCGGAACAGGGAGTGGGATAAAAAGAATGGATAATGGGTGGTCTGGTCACTTAGAACCTTTTTTGCTTTCCACAATATTAGTGAGAAAACTTTCCAGGAACTTAACTCCATAAATAATGCTGTACTTAAGTCTGAAAGACAATCAGCATGTCAGATGACGATTAAAGATTATTTTAAATAAAATCTCTTTATACATACAATAAAAAAAAGTGATGTAGGGGAGAGGGGGGGGGGGGCAGATGTAAACATGGGGGACATGTGAACAGTACATATTACACTCAGTTAATCTGAAATAAAAAAAATACCAATATATGACGGTATTGGTACCATCTTTTGGCTGAATTTTCAGAACAATGAGCAATTTTAATTTCCGGTTGTTTGTAATTTGTTTGTTTTAGAAGATGTTAAGTAAAAAAGTCATCTAAAGTTATTGAAGTAAAAATTCATTCAAGACATTTTAAAAGTAGAATTTCAGTGTTGCATTCTTTAGTGGCATTAATTACTAGTGTCTACAAAAAGTTTTGTTTCCTTATTTCAATTAAAAATATCTTTTTTTCTTTAAGTTAGGCTTAAGTTGGTAGATGGGGCACTTATGAACAGTTCACAAGTGCCCCATTTTTCTATTTTAGATTATGAATGTATTTTTTAAGCCTGTGAATGCATTTTTTTTTTTTTTTTTTTTTTAGTTTAAAATTTAATTGCCCTTGTCAAACATTGAGCTATAAATTCAATGTTTTTAGGATTACTGCACAGTTTTAATTTACTGGAAGTTAGATAACAATTAGAAGTGGTGGCTTTCTGTAAAAATCAATATATTTGTTATTCTTTAATGATTTCCAGTTTTAAATGTATTTATTTTTTCTTAGCCCATAATAAAGTACTTGTAAGATATTTTATTTTATGAAAGTTAAATTTAGTTGGCCAAAAAAAAGTGATAAATCATCAATTTGTGATCAATCTGTGATAATCATCAATTTTTTATATCACAATTTTACCAATTTATAAAACCACGATGCACAATTTTGTTATACACATTGCATAACATTTAGAAAAAAGTAAAAACACAATAACAAAATTATTCAATAACTTATTTAAAAGTAACACAGTTTTGCTACGCTTGACTCAAAAAGAGTAGGTATATTAGTGTATAATTTTACGAATAATTTCTTGTATCTATGTTGAAACATTTATTGATTGATTCACACAACTAGAAAGAAGGCATCTAGTTAGTTTTTATTCACAAAAAATATTTTTGTCTTATTTATGCATGTGTTAACATGTGCCCCAGGTCTGTTCACAACTCCCCCTCCACCGGGGCACACATGAACAAATATAGACAATTCTTAGAATGATGATATCAGTTAGAAATTTTTGATAAATGCATCCAAAAGTTTTACCAAAGGAACAAACAAAGTGTAAATATTCATATAAATAAATTTTTGTTGCAATAGCTCATAACAATTTTGAGAAATAGTCAAAAATGTAAAAATTGTTCACATGTGACCCCCTCTCCCCTACAAAACATATAAGGATTGATAATACTCAATTTTATTTTTCTATTTCAGAAATGACTATTTAATGTTTTTTTTTTCAATGTTTTAACTTTTTTTCAATATATAGTGCATCTTGAACAACAAAAATAACAGCAAAATTAAATTTGTATGACTGCAGCATTATATTTGCACAAAGATTTTATACCTTTGGCGACTAGGGGAGATTTGGGACAGTTGATCCCTAGGGAGACTTGATCCCTAGGTCTAAAACCAAAGAAAAAATACAATTAAGTCTCTGAAACTGGAAACATTAATAAAGTGATCTCTTATCAACATATTTAGCAACATACTTTGATTCAGCCATTTTTATTTTTCTTGTAAAAGAGGAATCTCTGTTTTCTTACAATCAAACTTCTTTTTGAGTACGTAGTTTGTGTTTCATATTTTTTGCTAAATATAACTAAATTACTTAATTTTATTGATATAATATACTAACATACCTTACTCCTTAAATGTTGTTATTTAAATTCAACACAATATCTTTATTTTTGATTTAGCAACTTTTTTCCCCAAACATGCACATTAGGGACACTTGATCCCTGTTGTATGGGGAGACTTGATCCTGGGGATAGAGTCTCCCCAAACCAAAGTTAAGCTAAATTAATGTTAAATTTTATTAGCCACCTACTTCTCGTTGTGATATTTAGATATTATCTGTATTTGTTAGAATATGGTTGCTTGATTTTAGATGGTTGACAAAGACAGAAAGTTAATATGTGGCTGCATATGATGGTTAGCAAGCACATGGTGGATGAATGCATATGTGAGACATACGTCTAACTTTGCAAAATTTTTACAGCACTTCATAAAGAATGAAAGATATTATAACCAAAACAGTAAAGTGTTAATCATAATCAGGGGCGTCACCATGGGGGGGGGAGCCTCCCCCCCCCAATATTTGTGAAGTTGGGAAATTTGAGCTTAGAGTTGGGAAATTCTGGATTTTTGAGACATTATGAAATTTTTATTGTTTTGATGATTATGTTTCTGACTGAGTATTGTAACAGTAAGCAAGTTAAATTATCAAAAGAAATCAGCCACACTCAATCTATCATTGTATTTTTCAGTTCTACAAAAATATACATCTACCAGACCTAAATTTCTCTACTCCTATCCACCAATAGCTGACTATCCAGTTCCGTTATTTCCTTCAAAACTTTGTTCCTTTCTCAAAATTTTCACCCTCCCAAAAGAGAATCCAGCTATTTTAATCCAAAGGGATTGCAGCTTCTTTTGAAAATTGGAGATCACTTGTAGCACAACAGAAAGGAATGTAGTCACCTACTTGAAACACAGCTGGGCAAGAAGATTTGATGAGTTTTCACAAATTGTACTAATTTTGCGATTTTTGGACAATATTTTACTCATTCTCGTGATTTTTTTTGCTCCGAAAATTAGTTAACCCTTCGCTGTCATGACAAAAGCATTATATGAGCAAATGTGAATATAAGAAGTCGTTAGTTTAGATACATTTGCCACATTTTACCTTTATTTGTGTGCGGAAATATATATATGTCCTGTTCATTTATATTTATAGGTGTTTAGTAAATTTTAAACCAAAAGTCCAGTGTTGTGTGTTTAAAGCTGTTCTAAAAAGTGACTATAAATCTTAGCACGAAAGAACCCTTCATAATAGGAAAAGAGTTTTCATGCAAGATTTTGGAGCATCTAAAAATCCATTCGAGGATGAAAAAGGTAAAAAAGTGGATGATTTGAATTTGGAACAGAAATATGAACATGAAAGCAGTCCATCAACTGAAGAAAAAAATCGACATACAGGTTGACATAAACACTGATAGGTTGCACTTGAATAAAATTTTGAAGAAATAAAGATTTCCTTATAGACAAGTTCATAAACAATTATGAATATTAGGATGTGATTGAATAAGCTGACTTCTGAAAGCACCGTGGGAAAACGGTTTCACCAAATGGAATAGATAAAAATAATAGCATAGCAATGGACATTGATAGACATAAGTTTTACAGGGGAGAGTTATAAGAAATACAAGAAAATTTCGGCAATTTAGTAATGGGCTTAAATGACAATGTTCCCTATATCAGGAGAATATTGCACCAATACATTCCATATTTAAATTGCAATTGTGCAAGGCAAATTTGAGTATCACTAACTGAGAAAAGTTAATGTTTCCACCTGGATATGAGAAACCGGATGTACATGACTTGCAGAGTCAAATAGAAATAAACCAAATCCCAACTCACTTAACAAACCTTTTCTCATGCCATGAAATCCAAAGACTATTTGGGTCACACTGTCAAACTATATACTCGTACCTTAACATTCACAGCAGCTTATCTTTATAGCGTTGCATCTAATGAAAGAATCTTTAGTCAAATAAAAATTTAATAAATATATATTGCAAGCTACAATGAGGCCTGACAGACTTGACAGTCTAATGCTTTTAAAATGTGAAAGTGAAATAGTGGATTTTATTAAACTGGACGATGTTAGGTTAGTTTCATCAGAGTTAGCTTCTTTGAAGACCAAAAGAATTGATGTTAAATGAAAATTATTTGGATGTGCCAATCCCAAAACCTTATTCTATCCCATACATGTTAATAGTACTTCAAAATTTGCAATCACAATGTTAAAATTAAATAACAATTCTATGCCCATAATAATGAATTCTAAAGGTTTAATTGTGTGCATTTAATTTATAATTCGTTTAATTATGTGCCTTTAAAAAGGAGATAGAAGCATCGCATTTTTCAAACAAATCATTGAATTTCGACACCCATGCTCTTAGATGTCTGCAACCAAAATTCCAAACCCAAAGAGCTCAAAAGCGATACCTTTGGACAGTATACACCCAAGCCCAATAAGGAAGTGTAACCGAATATGAAGTTTGACTAAATTTCCATGCATTAGTTTTTCAGATATAGCTAACGCGAAAATCCTGAAAAATGCAGCACAGCAGTGCCACAGATATATACAAAAACCTAATAAGCACTAAATTATGTCAAGGTTTAATAGAATATGAAATTTGATCAAATTCTGTGCAACAGTTTTTGAGATATAACTATCGCTAAAATCATATAAATCGTGAAAAATACAGCATAGCAGCGCCACCTTTTGGGTAATCTACACCAAAAACTAATCAGCATTAATTTTTATCAAGGTATAACTGAATCTAAAGTTTTATAAAATTCCGCGAATTAGTTCTTGGGATAGAGCACCCACAAAATTTGTGTCACATTCACACAGACAGACATTTTCTAAAATCAGTCAAATCATGTTCAGGACCTTCTAAAACGTATCAAACCGTCGAAAACCAGTTGTAGATTTTTTTTACGAATTCAATACTTTCGTCTTGTAAAGACTGAAGAAAGTAAAACGCATGTTTGTTTTTTTATTAAACAAACCAATAATTAGAATTTTTATATTTCTAGTTTCAAAATTTTTCTTTGGAAAGGAATTTTTTATGCATAAGCTTCATTATCATTATTACACACTTTGTGCATATCACTTTAGTTGAATGTTGGAGGAATTTGTTTCAAGTTGGGAAATTTTCGAACTCTCCCCCCCGAAAAAATATCTGTAGCTACGCCCCTGATCATAATGAATAATCATGATTAGGGATTGACCGAAGCAGCAATTTTGCCGAATACCGAAGCTTCGGTCGAAGTGTACACCGAAGCTTCGGTATTCGGCAACCGAATACTTGAAACTTTTTTATACGCATTTTTGCATATTTTAGCTATTTTAATAAGCTTTAATTGAAATTAAATTCTCAATAATTTAATTCAGTTACACTTTTATTCTAAAATCTAATTACACAAAAACATTTAATGACTTCTTTCCACTCATAAATTCATTAACCCATAACTTATTTTTTATTATTTTATCACTAGTCAATACCGAAAAGCCAAAAATAACCTATGAAAACATTAAACTATACGGGGTCTTATTAAGGATAAGGATTGTCAGAAAAACAAAAGTTCATTCAAATAATAAGAAACAATGTTGTCATTAAACTGGTTTACTGATTGTCTAAGTCTAATTATAAACATATTGAATAGGAATGTTCTCAAAATACAAAAGGTATTATATCAATTTGAACATTTAACTATTTTCTGTCAAATTATTAATAGCATATTTATATTTTGATTAATATTTTAACATTGTGGTGGTGAAGATAAGAAATTTAAGCGATTTTGATATAATGGTTATAAAAACTATAGGGTTGGCATAGGGGTATACTTATTTGATGTGTGTATTTTCTTTAATATACACCTTAGATATACAGATATGAACTCTGATATACTTATTTGATAAGTAATGTAGAAGTACATAAAATTAAATGATAAGGGAAAGATGCGCATCTTCCTTACTTTTTTTTCTCTGTTGTAGACAGTTGTTTTGATTTCGCCCCTATGTAGACTACTTTAGGAAGGAAAAAGTTTTTTAAATAAAAAATGGCCTTTGACTTGTTTTTTGTAGTGCAGCTGAACTCTGAACTCATGCACATAATATTCAAACTCATTGTTTAGCCTATTCTACTGCTAAGTAAAAGAGAATTCTTCTACTTCTAAGAAAATACTTATCTGCAATTATTCGGCCGAATACTTAAAAGTATTCGGCCGAAGCCGAATATTCGGTTTACATGCCGAACCACCGAATCACCTATTCGGTCAATCCCTAATCATGATAACCATATAAGCATTGCATTGAGAGTTTGAATTATGACAAAGAAAATGGAATAATTTTGTTAACAATATCACCGCACACTTCTCACAAATTGCAGCCTCTGGATCATACTGCATATGGACCATTTAAAAGATATTTTAATGCAGCTGTTCAAGACTGGACGACTAAACATCCTGCTCAAAGAACAACAATTTATCAATTTGCTGAACTGATCGGAATTGCCTATCCTAAAGCCATGATGACAAATAACATAATAAATGGATTTACAATCACTGGAATATCCCTTAAACAGGAATTTCTCAAGATGATTTTTTATCATCTTTCGTCTCAAATCAACCATTAACTCCAACAAGCAGTAAAAATAATACAATTAAACCAAACATAGTGACACCAGCAGACATACAATCCTTCCCTAAAGTTTCATTATCAAAAATGGGAAAATCTAAAGAAATGAAAAAAGGGTCTTCAAAAATTTTGACAAGCACACCAACTAAAAGACAGAATGAAGAAAAATACAAGATCGTCAACTGAATAAAAAACAAAAGTCAGGAAAGGCTCATTTCATCCCAAGAAAAAAAGTAAAAACACTAAAAGTGAAAGACCCAAATCTTCAGAAAGTTATAAAAGCAGTTATAGTGTTTATGATTCAACCGACCCAGACCCACTTGATGACAATTCTAATGAAATCATTGAAGATCCAAAATATTTGTCAATTGGTGAAAATGACTTTGTCATAGTGTGAATTCTGGAAAGAAGAAAATTAGTCATTTCGCAGGAAAAATTTAAAAGAAGATTTTATCATCTGAATATGAAATCAATTTTCTAAGAAAACGAGGACTTAATTTCAACCAATTTATGTATCCAGAAAAGGTTGACAATAGTGTTGTGGATAATGATGACATTGAGAAAAAACTACCCAAACCAACCATACTCGGTGGAATTCTTCAAACTGCAATAATCTTAACATTTACATTTGGTTTTTCAAGCTTTGAAAATGTTTTTGATCATTGTGTTTTTTTTTTCCCTTTTTACATCTTAGTCAACAATAAATTTGATTTCTACTAATTAATTTGAGTCATTTCAATGCATTTGTTTCGAGGATCAAGTCTCCCTTGGCAAGGGATCAAGTCTCCCTCCAACTGGGGAGACTTGATCCTTTTTTTTATTTTTTGGAAAACTATTTATTTTTATTTAAAAAGTAATTTTTCAAAAATAAAAAAAATACTGTAACAAGAAAGACACATGAGCCTTTAAGAATAACTGGAAACATTTTTTAAATATTTTGTTTTTTCCAAAATAAAAATTAAAAACTGAAAAAGGGATCAAGTTTCCCCTACTATTTTGATTGTATATGTCTTTCTCAGTTGTATGTCCTTTTAGAATGGTCCCCTGAAAGATGTATATTCGGTGCTTTACTGTATAATTTTATGTTATTTCACTTTATATTTTGCAACACTAATACAGTAAATGCTGTTTAAATGAACCATGTTCACATCCAGCATAGCTGCTGTTTCTATAATCAAGAAAAAAAAAAAAAAAAATCTATCTACCTGAATTTAAAATTCTTGAATCAAAAATTTTAATTAATAATAATAGGTAAAAAAAAAAAAAAAAAAAATCCAATAAATATTGTAAAAAAAAATAACAACATATTGAATAATACTATTATACATTTTCTGGTTCTATACACACTTTTTTCCTTAAGGAAAAAAATCAAGTAAGTTTCACAGACTATGCATTATGATTTCATTTATTAAAAAGACTAATTCAATTAACTAGTGATTCAAATAAGCAGTGATTACTGGATTTATTATCAATAAACCCCTCTTTGAAGCCAAATTCTGGCTGTACAGTATTGTTTTGATTTATATTCGTATTACAGTTACAAGGATTAATATTGATAATTTGTTCATAAATAAGAAAGTTTTTTTATTTACAAAGTATAATTTATTATAATATATTTTTACATATTTATTTTATGTGTTTTTGATTATGTATATAAAATGATATTTCTGTATTATGAAAAAAATAAATAATTTTAGAGAAGGTAGTATCAATTTAGGGTAGATGCACCAGTTTTGGCCACTTTTAGAGAAAATTTGAAATAGAAATTTTACAGTTCTTGACCGATTGAAGCATATTAAATCATAATAACATCACTCTTTAGTAAATTTAATTGTCTTTCTGTTAGCTATAATGACTTACTACAGAATATTTTAGATTGTGAGTAATAACTCATCAAGTAATTTATTCCAATTTGTACCAGTTTTGGCCACCCCTACACCAGTTTTGGCCACTCCAATATCATGTAGTTTAACAAACATTTTAATTGATAATAAGTAAAAATAAAGCATTTTTATGCAACATCTATTTTACCACACATATATTTGTTTGCTGTATTAAGAGAATTTTGCAAATTTCTTTATGAATTGATAAAAACATCAAGTAAAATGTATTACTTATGTTGATTTTAACTGAAAATTTCAATTAAAAAACAAAAAATATATTTAAATTTGTGTCATAAAAGGGACAACAGTGCCTACAGGACATAAAGATTAACTATTTAATCAGTTTTATAATTATTCATGGATTGTGGATTGTTTAGAACACTTGAATCTTCATCAAAGAGTTATATTTCTTGAAAGCATTTTCTGATTTTGATTTGATTTCATCAAAAAGTTATAAATCATCTTTTGATTTATATTAGCTTGTGCTTTATCTATGTACCCTGCTTCTTTGCAAGTTATTTTAGGGTATGATTTCAGGAGCGAATCATACCATTTCATGCCTGGTCTTCCATCTTGAAATGGAGTTTCTATCTTGCCGGCTACAATTTTCTGGACAGAATCTTAAAAGTTGTTCCATTTTTATAGGAAATAGTATTCTGATAATATCTAAAATCCACTTTTCTAATTGATTTTTAGCTTCAATTCCTAGTATCTAGATCTACTACTTGAGATTCAACATTATTAGAGAAAAGTGGTGTCCGTTCTACAAACTTCTGATGTAAGCCAAGAACGGGTTACTCCAAAACTTTGCTAGCTTGTAGTGCTGGCATTACATTTTGAATGGCCTTAATTTTACTTCCTGTATTAGAGCAGTGTTCCCTCTAGGCCATTTTTTAAGAGCACAGAATCTCTTTTAAACTTGGTAAAATGAATCCTGTTCTTTTTAAATAATGTGAAATACATTCTTACTTGTATTTAGATGTCTCTAGTAAAGATTTTCACAATATTTAGTATTTCTAAATCCTTGTGCCTGAAATATTGCAAAAATTTTGGAATGTCTTACATTTCTTTAGGAAAAATATAAGCAATTAAATCATGCTATAATTTATTGAACGTTTTAATTTATAGGTTGTAAAATCTTTCAAAATTTATGTTTTAGTTTATTTATCATATCTAAACAATTACATATCACCTCCCGTTTTGTTTTATCAAAACTAAACACAATACTATATTTTTTTAGTTTTTTATAGCAATGTCCTTCTTTCTAAAGTGAATTATCTATTGGATAGAGAATAACAAAATCTCTTTTATAGAACTGCCATTAGCCTTGCTTTTTATTATTATTATTGAAGCCATTACTATATAAAACAAAACTAAATTGATTTTGATTTATCCAGATGGTCTTAAATTTATTAAATGGCTAAAATTCCCTCTATAATGACAATGAATCATGTGGCCAAAAGTGGAACATAACGTTGTACCCTTTTTGGCCACCCCCATGGCCATAACTGGTACATATAGCAAATTTAATTCACCAGTTTTGGCCACCCCCCATTAAACTGTTAAAATAATTAATTTAAATGTAAAATTGCAGTAGTGAGAAAGCTTACCTCATAAAACCTAATAGAAATTTGTTTCAGAACAAATAGAACCCTATAAGTGCGTAATGTTGAAAGATTCTGAAAACTTGTCAGCTAAGCAAAAATCTTAATACATGTAAGCACATACTACAGTTTCACACATTTTTTTTTTTTTGCAAGTCACATTTTATCAAAAAATAAACAAATGATATTGTAAATGATAAAAGAGAGTTTGCTTAAAGTGTAAGAATGCATATTATTTGTTAGCATCAATTCACAGGCTAAATATTGGAAAAATTGATCCAATGTGGCCCAAACTGGTACAGTGGCCAAAACTGGTGCATTTATACTTAGTGCGTTTATAAAAAAAAATTTGACTGAACTAAAAATAATACTTATTATTTATTATACACTTTGCATTTAAAAAATAATTTTTAATTGCACATTCTTATTTAATAATTATTCTATATAGCATTATTCCCAATTTCATGGTTTGCAATCTTCATATTTTTAAATCAGAGTATATAAAAACCAAAAACATTTAAAAGGAAAACTTTATTTCTATGCTATTTTTCTCAAAAAAGAATATTATACATTATAATAATATAGCATTAAAATTTAAAAATTTTCATCTATGACATTGTATTTAATAAAGTTTTAGCAAAATATAACTTGTTGCTAACTTTTATTCCATGGGCTACATTCGCTGATACATTCTATTTTAATCATAGATTTTATTTATTTATAAAATTATGTAATTTAACTATTTTAAGTGTGTTCAAGAATATTAGAACATAAATGTCGTTTAAGTTAGTGCATTAGTACATTTATATTATGACCTTACATTCTATTGTTTATGAGAGATATACAATTAAAATACAAAATAAGTTCTTTAAGATAGACACAAAATAAATATTACAGTAAACTCTCTGTAAGGCGGACTCTGTGTAAGACGGAAATCTGCCTAACTCGGAAAGATTTTCAAGTCCCAGCGGATCCATAGACATAGACAATATTGTCTACTACGGAAAAATTTCTCGGTCCCGATTGATTCCGCATAACACAGAGTTCACCAAACGAAAGGATCCCCGAGTTTACTGTATATATAAAATGCATAAGATTTAACATGTTCCGCTTTGTAAAATCATAACGCAATAAAAAAAAATCATATTTTCAAATAGATTAATTATTAAAGTGAAATTTTAAAATCAAAGTTTTACAAAAGATTTATAAATTTATACGTTCTAAGTGTTGATTCTAATTAGCTTTATAATTCATCACCTCATTCTCTTACTATGCAACATGACGCTATACGATTTCACAAAATTGTAAATAATGTCATGTGATCAAACCATAAGTAACCCTAAAGACACCGCCAACAAGTAATGTTTTGGCGAAGATTTGGCGACAGACAGTGTCCACCGGTTGCATTTTTATAGAGACGTTGTTTGTTTATCTATTTGATTAATCCGGTGATTTATCTGTTTGCTTAGCGTTTATATCGTGGCTTTATCTTGTGTTTATTGAAATTAATAAGTGTTATTAAATTGTTTATACTTTCGTGACTACGATGATTTTGACGATTGACAGTCGAATTATTCTGATAAGATCTTTACTTTAGTTTATACCATGTAGTTGTGAATTGCATTCCATGAGTTTTGTTTGTAGAATGTTAAGCACTGTTTCTGATTTGCTAAAAGACATATTTCTATTTTAAGAAGATAATTTTATCAGCATGTATGGGATATTTAGTCATGCGTATACATAAAAGTGCATTAAACATTATTTAGATACTTGCATCATTTAAAGAAAATGTCTTCTCTGAGGTCTCGCTTTAAGTTATGCACTTTTGATGTGACTAATACACTTTTAAAATTTAAAATGCCTGTTGGTGAACAGTATGTTAAAGTGGGTCGGATTTATGGTGTCGATCGTGAACCTGCGCAAATTACCTCAGCATTTATGCACCACTGGAAAGAAATGAATTCAAGGTATCCTAATTTTGGTTGTTCACAAGGGCTCTCGTCTAAAGAATGGTGGGGAAAATTAGTTGAAAAAACGTTTTCCGTAGACAATGAAAGAATAACAGATAAGGAGTTAGATTGTATATCGAATCATTTATATGACATTTATAAAAATAATGTGTGTTGGGAATTGGTCCCCGGCGCTCTGACTCTTTTAAAACTGTTGAGAGAAAAAAAGATTACGACTGGAGTCATTTCAAACTTTGATGAAAGATTGGAATCAGTCCTACGTGCTTATAATTTGTACTCTTATTTCAATTTTGTTTTAGCCTCATATATCGTCCAGGTTGCTAAACCTGAAAGAAAAATTTTTGATTTGGCTTTGAATTATTTGCCTGGTATTGAACCATCAGATGCTTTACACGTTGGAGATAATTTTAAACTTGATTATCAAGCTGCCAAAAATGCCGGTTGGAATGCTCTTCTAGTTTGTGATGAAGCTAATAAAAGGCACTTGCCTAAGGATATTAATATTAAGGAAGTAGTTCAAGATATTTCTGAATTGGAATCTCACATATTTTGTTTGTGACATTTTTTTGACATGAGATTTGATTTTTTTAATACTGATTGTTACTTGTCCTTTTTTTTTTTTTTTTTTTTTTTATTAATCTTATTAGCCAGGGTGTCTGGATTTTAACCATGCTAAATTAACCTGTTTTGTTTTGTTTTTCTTTCTTTCTTTCTTTTTTTTTTTTTTTTTAAGTTTCAAGAATTTAAAAAGCCAGCTTTAATATAAAAAGAGTGTACTTTTAATAAGAGTTAAGAATTTTAATCATTTTACTGTCAGTAAAAATTAAAGTTGCATTAATTTATTTTTAATGCATTTATTGGTTGTCAGGGGTGAGGAAATACATAATTTTACTCGCCACTGGTCAGTGGATTTTCTGACTAGGCTAGTGAATATTTATGTAGTCTTTGATGAACTGCAGACTAAAAGATATATGCCAAAAACTGAATTTTTTTTCTAGTTCGATATATTTTGCAACTGTGCAATTCCAAGCTAATGTTACCATTTTTACTATTTTATTTTTTACATCAAATAGGTAATATAGGGGAGAGTGGTAATGAATGGGCCATTAACAAACTATGAAAAAGTATTTGCATAAAATTATTTTAGATGCCACCAATAGATGAAGTTATTTGCTCTACCAAACTCATCCAATTTTACATTGTTTGGGAGAAGCCATTTTCCCACTAGAGTAGGATGGTCAAGAATATGACTGAAAAGTAAATTTTTTCACTTTTCAGTAAAATAAGTAAGCTGAAAAGTATCTATTATTTCATTGCAGATATGTGTATTAGCAAGTCTTTGCATATCTGTAAACTATTTTTAGGATGTATTTAGATATTATTTGAATTTAATGTACTAAAAAAAAACTTGAATATATTCCAAAAGTATAGGTGGGCCTGAATGGGCCACTATATCATGGTCATGAATGGGCCCACCTTTGGATCATAAAAATATGGTTTTCTTCCTTTTTTTCTGATCTTCTCTTTAATATGAAACATAACTCGCTGTCATGGATTTAGATTAAATTACTGTCTAGTTAGAATAGGTTTATAGTGATGTCTAAAAAATAATTTGTCCATTTTCACCCTAAGAAATATTAGTTGTTAATTAGAAACGTAAGTTAAATTATATTAAATGATTAAGGTGAACTGTCTAGTTGTTGATCACATTTGCCAGTGTTTTCCCATTTGATATAAAAGTAGAGTAATTGTTTATATACTGAATCTGATGGGTAGAATAAATAACCAGAAATTTACACTAAATAGTCAATTAATAGGCAGTTCAACCCTGTTACAATCATGACGTTTAATATTAATTTTGAAAAGTATAATTTTTGTTAAATGATAATGTGTATTATCTATTAATTTTATGTTCTTTCTTTCTTATAATTTCATTATTTTGTCATTTTTCTGCTATAATAATGTGATTTAATAATATCACTTTTGATGTTTGTAAAATTTGATAAGCATTGTGTATTACTTACTATTTCAGGATGCTTTCGATCATATCATGCCAAGTGCCATTTATTTTGTCATATTTGGTAAATAAAAGATTAATTCCACATCTTTTCATTGAATTCATTTAGTGGTCCATTCATCCCCATGGGTGGGGATGAATGGGCCAAATTTTTATATTTTTATTTTCTATTATCATTCATTATAGACATTTTCTAATCCAATTTTTATGACTTTTTTATTATAACCAAATAAGTAAAGCAACTGAAGAGCCAAAAAAAATTACAAACCAAAAATTAGCCCATTCATTACCACTCTCCCCTATATATTTTTTCTGATAGTATTAGACCTATATTTTTTATATTTGCAATGCATTTTATAAAATTTTGAATAGTCAAATCAATAAAATCCATTATAATCAGCATGGCTTTTTTTTATCTGTTTATTTGTTTGTCTGTTATGTATTTGATGTTGTCTGTTACAGGTAAGATTACTATATTGCTGCTAAAATTTGTATGTAGGATACCTATAAGTATTTTTTTTAATACTGTTTTCAGTTGTGAGAAATAGTGTTTTTTATTAGAAGACTTTAATGTTTGTGGGAGAGAATAAGACTGTTATTTAAAAATCTCAAAATTACTTAAGTAATCTATATATTTAAAAGACAAGGCTGTTTTATTAGTCATCTGCTCTGAGCTTTCTACTGAACCAATTTTACAAATCATTTTTTTTAATGAAAGCTGTTCATTTGTCGATGTGCCCGCAAAAAGTTATTTTTTAAATTATTCCCACTTTTATATTTTAAATTTAATTTAAAAAGTTTTTTATGAAATTTCTTTAAAATGGGTGCAGTAGGATCACTTCATTTGTTGCAGAGAAAAGAGAAATAATTGACTTTATTGATTATATTCTTATCAATGCCATTTTTTCATTGCAATAAAAATAACTTTCAACAAAATTTGAAAAGAAAATGATGTCACACTTTAAAAGACCCCACATTTTCCCTTATAAAGCTGTTAAATATCAATATTTTTTCTTTCTGCTGATACTGAGCTTGATCCACTTGGCAAAATATTTCTGGGAGTGAAAAATGACATCTTATTTAAGAAAAAAATGATCATTTTCTTTGGTAAAACTAGATTTTTTACTCGACTCTACTGAGATTAGAACCTCAATTTAAGAGTGTGAATTATTCACAGGCAAAATTGTAGCTGACAAATATGATTTCAAGTTTATAAATATATTTATTCAGAGTTTCCCCCAGGTTTAAAAAAGAGCAGGGTGCTGTTTGTGGGAAAAGGGCACTTTTAGATTCCGAAGGGCATGTTTTAGATTCTTAAGGGCATTTCTTGAAAATTTTAAAGACATTCTTTTGATTTTTAAAACTACTTTTTAATATTTAATGGACAGAAAACTATTTTAAAGACAGCAATGAGTCAATTTTTACTATGCAAGCAAATTTTTTAATAAACAGATGAGTATAGGCACTTTTTTCAGGTGGGGGCAACAAGGGAGGTAATTTTTTAAATGAGGGGCAAGAGGGGTGCTATTTTGTAAATCTAAGGGCAGGCAGGGTGCAGCACCCTCCTGAAATTGTCTGGGAGAATCTCTGTTTATTAATAACCTTATTGTGCATTAAAATATTTTTTTAAATGGTGAATGCGGATATAAAAGGGGCATATGTAAATTTGAGACAGTGAAAATGATGTTAGTTTTAGATTTCACGGGAAAAAAATTTCTATGATTGTCTAAAAATGAAATAATTTTTGCTGATTTTCCGTAATACCAAGCATAAGAGCCTCAATTGATAACTTCATCGTAATTATTGATCTTGATTATATGTTACTGATTACTTATGTGGATAAAGTTTAGTTTTTCAATAATTTGAAGAGTTGAAATTTATGGAAATGGTAGTTTGGTAACTTTAGATTAAAAAAATATTTGTTTAATAGTTATACTAACCAATGTAAGATGGATTTTTTTATTGTAGTGAATTTTGTACATTTTTTTCAAATCAATATAACAGTTTCTTTTTAAGCATTTTCTTTCATCGAAATTCGATGTGTTCCTCCTCGCATTTAATTATTTAAAGTTAATAGCAAAAGATAAAGCATAAAAAAAACAGTTAAAGGAAAGAAAAACAATATGCTTTTTAAAAGTTTAGCAGAGCTTTTTGAAACCCCAATAATAAGTCAGTATCATGTATGTGTTATTCCAATACAAATCTTTTTCTTTATAATTTACGCTAATTTATTAAATTTTAGCTCAATGAATTCTTGTTAAAGTTACTTAAACTATAAAATAGATCACTTAAGAAAATTGCAATATAAAATTAAAATGTGCCGTTATATAAAACTAATAACATTCAAAGGTGCGATCGCAGTTTACTCTCCTTCTTGGCGCGATTTTCAAAAATCGCCAAATTGGCGTGTTTTTGCGTACTATCTCCCGGAGCTGCAACATCCAACATCCGGGAGACAGTACGCAAAATTATTATTTGTTTTCTCTTCTCGTATATTTTGAAACAAGTACCTGAATGCTTTAAAACTGAAAATAAATATTCGATCACTTATTTTTCTCTTATTTTTACCTGTATTTTTGAGTGAAAATAAACAAAAAATACATAAAATTTCAAATTATTCAAAATATATTTTTTAAAGGAATACAGTATATCAAAAATACCAAAAAACAAAATTTTCACTTACCCAAATTATTAAAAAAGAACGTTTAGGTAACATATTTATTTCCAAAATTTAAACATTTCCTCAGCGTTATCTTACGTCCAATAAAAAATCCTTTAACAAATTAAAAGTGTCCAATCAGAAAACGGCTTAGGAATAAAGGATTTTAAAACGGAGCTCTCATCTTAGGGTTGCCATATTTAGTGACTTCCGAGGAGCAGCAAATAAACCAGGGTTGCCACCTTGGCACAGTTATCGAAGGAGAGTATATTGCGAATTACCCCATTCAAAGAAAAAACAATTACACCCACTCCCCATCCAAAAAGAGGCAGCTAAAAACAATACAAACTACTTCTGTGCCTTTATTTGCAACTTTTTTATCTGATTTAAAAAGTTCTCAAATGCAAAAATTCTTTTAATCTGTATCTTAGTGTGGTGTTAATATTTTTTCTGGCTTTGTTTTGTACATTGTGAGCTTAAAAGTGATGTAATTGTATAAAAGCTAATTTTATCTCTCAGTTTCATCTGTATTGATTATGGCATTATATATGTATAAAACTTTCAATTAAAGCTGTTTAGTGAGTTGTACTAAGTATTTATGTAATCAATAAAAAATATTTTTTTATGCAAAAAAGCCTGATTACTTTATTCGTACAACAAATCTTAAATTTTAATATTAAAAGAGTGTATGATAAGCTTGCTCTTATTATTATTAATATTATTATTATTTCCAGAATACACTAATTTTAGCTGGGGGGGGAAAAAAAAAGACGTAAAAGTGAGAAAATGTTTATTTACTGTGATTATTATTATTTTTATGAAGGATTTTTCTTAAAGTTACAACTAAGAAATTTGCTGTTTATTGATCTTTCTAGTATTATGTAATGTTTTTAAATGTATTTTATATCTACTTCAAACCTCATAATTACTAATTTTTCCCTCTTTATCAAAGCATGAAATTTCATCCATTTTTGAAACCACTATGAAATTAACATGTTTGGGATCATGGGTGAACATATGTCTTCAAAAGCTGTATTGCAGCAATTGCTTTTGGTACCAGTAAGAACAAAAAGTTATATTTACCTTATTTAATTATAGCATTTCTGTAATTAAGTAAGTAAAGGTAACTGTTTAAAAAAGAAGTGCCAACCAAATAAAATGTGTGTAGGATACTGGTTATAAAAGGGTTAAGATCACAAAAAGTGAATGAAACTTAATTATTAACAGTGCATAACATGTGATCAAAATTGAAAAATAGATATATAAAGCAAGGAAAAATAAATAAATAAATAACATTTAGCATTGTTATTCTTAATTTATGATATAAATCTTTTCAATGTCATAGTTTGTACAGACTCCTTCTAGACTACTTAGAAACTTCTTAGAAATGAAAAAAAGTTTCAACTTGCCATGTGTTTTTTCTCTTTAAATTTCTAGGTGCATGTGATGCATATTTGTGATTTGATTGTCCTGTATATGTGTGTGACCATTGGGCGTTGCATAAAACAATGGGCTGGCAAATTTGTATTCAAATGTAGGAAACCAGTAAGCGATACCTTAGGTTTTAATAGTATGTATAAGATCTGTTTGAAACACTTTTTTGTTATTTTTTTTCTCTTATTAAAAAAAATTGCGTGTTACATGAGGGTGCAACATGCACGAAAAAATATAGTATTAATACTTTTAAATTCTTGTATACTCCTTGAAATTCTTCTAGACTCCTTGAATTTTTTCTTCTGAAGTCTGTACAAACCCTGTACGATACTTTGCCATGTGTTAAATAATTATGGTTAATTTAAATAGCATAATCTATATTAAAATAAATGTAGGGATAAAGATAATTTTTCCTTCTTTATAAAGACCTCCACTACTCGCCATATACAAAAGTTAGTAGGGAAGACTATCCTCTTAGAATTTTTTTTTCAAGCCTTGCCTCATGTAAAAGTTGCTGTCTGTATGGCGTAAAAAATTTTCAGAATGCTGCAGTATGAAAAGAAGTATACAGCCCTATGTAGATACTGTTATGATATAAATTATTTTCATACAGTAGACTCCCTCAAATCTGCACAGCTTGTGACCAGAGGTTGTGCAGATTTTAGAATTTTGTGGATTTCTGGTCATTGCTTTGTTTACAATTTTTATCAGTAATTTGAATGTAATAATGCAATCAAAATTATAACGGATGCTTGCAATATAATAAAGTATATTAAAATAATTAAGTAAAGTTATAAACTAAAATGGTAAAAAGTAAGATCATTTTAAAAATGATTAAATTATTAAAAGTAAAAGTCAAGTAAATAATTAAGAATGTATAATTAAATATGTATAATAAAGATGAAATACATTTTCCTTGAATTATTCAATGGAACTTTCCTCATAAAGATACTCTATTAATTCACATCAAAATCATAAAGTAAGGAAATTTTATATCAGGTTTAGCCAGTCTTAATAACCAATAAAGCTTGATTAATACATAAATTTTACTTGGTAAAAATATTATGATTACCAGTTATATCAGATACATCTTGATTTTTTCAGAAATAAATTTATATTTCCTTCATGAAAAACTACGAGTTCCATCACATTATCAAGAACATACATATTAAAATACATATGGAATGATATAAAACTGAAAAATTCTGTAATTTTCCTCTTACATCTAAACTGAAAGTTTCATTGTTTACATCTTCAATGATGTGCGGAGGGATTTGTGGATTTTATGGTTGCAGATTTGAGGGAGTCTACTATATTACTATTATAATTCACTATTACAATAGAAATTATTTTCTTATATCTATTTATATGCACAAATGTAATCAGAAAATTGAAGTAAATTCAATAATGTACTTAAGCAGAATATATTTTTTGAATATCTAATCAGATCCCAACACAAAGATAATAAAATAATTCGTTAAAAAATATACCTAGTCTATTCACCTTAATTACAAAAGTCAATTTCAACTCTTTACACTTCTTTTTCTCAGATTCAAAAAGGCAAAAATGTTAGTTATGTATTATCGTTGTGTATTAATTTTCCCCTATATTGGAATTTCGGAAAATTTCTTGCAGATCTACACCGATCATGACCCCTAGAACCCAAAACCACCCTCAGTGAAAAACTTTACATATATGTATATCTATCTATCTATCTATCTATCTATCTATATATATATATATATGTCTCACTTTCTTCTGGACACGATAACTTCCACAATTCTGCACAAATCTCTTCCAAACTGATACATAAAATCAAGGGGCATAAAAGCTCGGTCAAGTTCGTTAATGGACAAAATCAGACCAAGGGGATGGAAATAGGGAGGGGTTTTGTGAAAACCGAAAAACCCCCATAACTTCTTAATTTTTGTACATATCAAATCAGTTTAAAGTTTTTATTACTTCTAAAAATAGGGTCAAAAATTTAAGTATCATAGATTTTTGATAAAATTAAAAATGGGCTCAAGGGGCGCAAAAAATAGTGTTTTTGAGAGAAAAAAATTCATAACTTCATCAATTCTCAAGATATTAAATCCAATTAATTTTATTATAAATCTCATTAATATTATCTACAACTTTTATATTCACAAGTTTTTGATACGACCAATTCGTACCGCAAAAAAAATTGAAAACAAAAAGGGGGGGTTGAAGAAGAAAAAAAATCCACAACTCCACCAATTCACAAGATATAAAATCCCCATGAATTTATCATATATCTTCTTAATATTGTCTACAACATTTATATTTACAAGTTTTTGATAGGAGCAATTCTTACAGCAAAATCAAATTAAAAATACATAGCAGTTGAAGAAAAAAATCATTCTTATTAAGGGTTTATTCAAATTCAAACTGCTTATTTTCTTACTCATTTTTGAATTCATTTTTGCTCTCAAACGCATCCAATTGGTAAATTCTCTTATTCAGAAACTATATAATGTATCGTAATGATAAATTTTTTGATAGAGGCAGAATAAATTTTTAAAAAAATGATGTCAAAGTGGGCATTTTGAACCGAATTTCCCGAAGCGATTGTGTTAGAAACGAAACATACTGTCCTACTGATAAAATAATTGTTTATAAATCAAGTTTTAATTAATTGAACGAAAAATAAAAATACAGATTGCTTATAAATCTCTTCAAAAATCATGTCAGCGCGTTTCTTATTTTTTCTATTAAAAATAGATCAGAAAATTTTGAGTTGTTGAGCATGGAAAAGTATTTTTTTAATACCGCCTTAACATGATTCTGATAAAATCAGCTATTATATAAAAATGAAATAAAAACTCATCAAAAGATTGTTAAAGTGGGTTTTCTCTAATCATGATTTAGTTTTTGTTGATGAAATTAGTATACTTAACTTCGAAATCTACCTCCGCCTGTTTAGCCGGGCCGGCAGGGATTTTTTTGGAATACATGTTATTTTTGTAAGAGCTCTACTTTTGAAAGCATTTTACTACCAGAATTTCAGAATATAAATCTTTGTATATTTAATTGTAGAATTTCTGTGATTAAATAAAATGAAGATTAGTAATTGGTATACTTGAAAATATTCAGTCACCACTCGCCAAATAAAATCAGGGATCTGTTTAGGAAGAATTTGGGTCCTTTAAAGGACTCTTCCCATTCTTTTCTTCATATTTCCATTTGTGACTGGCTTTTTTGTGGTAGATGCTATTTTCAGAAGAACTCCATATTTGTAAGTATTTTACTACCAGAATTTTGGAATGTAAGTCTTCTGTTTATTTAATCATAGAACTTCTATGATTAAATAAGGTGAAGATTAGTAATAGGTAGACCTGAAAATATCCAGTTGTCACTTGCCGCATGGCGACTAAATAAAATCAGAGTTAGGAAGAAGGTGGTTGCTTCAAAGAACTCATCACAAAATTTTGAAAATATCCAGTTGTCACTTGCCACATGGTGACTAAATAAAATCAGAGTTAGGAAGAATTTGGTTGTTTTAAAGAACTCGTCACAAAATTTTTTGTCTTAAAACAGGACACTTAACAAAATGATTTGTCTTAAAAAGGATCTTTCACAAAACACCTGAAATCACTATACAATGTATCATCTAGTTATATTATAAAGTAAATATATATATATAAATTTATACATCTAATTTTAATGCATTTATATACATTTGTTCATTAAAGAAGGATCTTGTTAAAATTGAATTGCATAAATAGGGACCTCAATATAACACCAATTTTAAATTTATAAAATTAGGGCGATTAAAGGATGATTAGAATTTTCACAAGTATAAAAAACTGTTCACAATTTTCATAGAAACCCTGTGAGAAAAGTTTAGACAGAAGCCTGAAGAAATAAACAACCAGTTATTAAAAAAAATAGAAATAAAATATTTAAATATTAAACAGTTTGACTCACATTTTTTAATTTTATGGTGCTCTAAGTTGTAGTTTTAGCAGAAGTTCTGTTAACTATTGTAATCTAAATAAATGATTTTTAATTTAATTTAATTCAATAATATTTAAAATGTGGCTACTAAACTAAAAAAGCCTACAAGTTATATTGATTACTAACTAATAATTTTAATTTTCAGGTCTAGTAATAGGAAATTCTGATAATTCTTACAAAAGCAGAGCACTTGTGAAAATAATATGTAGTGTTCTAAAAAGCGTGTTCTGAGCTAGAGATGAGTTCGGGCTCGTGTTCCAAATTAATTTTACTTTTTTGACAGGGTAGCATGTGTTTTGCATGTGATTATCAGTGCTTCAGATTTTTTTTTAAAAATATCATTATTTATTTTTGGATATTTTGACTTATGACTCTTATAATTATTGTTCATGTTAGGTTAGTATCATAGATACATTTTTAATAAGGTTGGAGTTACTATAAGAATGTTTGTCATTATTTAATTTTGTAGAGGAAAGAATTAGTTTTTGGAATTTTGAGGGAATGAGGATACATTAACCCCCTGACTGCCCAGCAAAAAGTAAAATTATACTATCATTTTCTGTGTATTTTTTTTTTTAAATGTATAAAAAAGTTAATTTTTCCAACATGATTTGAAAACTAAGTATATCAATCTAACTCTCTAATCATTCAAAGCTTTAAAACTATATTATATTGGTAGAATTATATTAATTTAAATAATGCTCCTACTGCAATGAGACCTGCAGCTTAGTGAACGGATATATCGGTTTACAGTGGTGAGAAGGTTAAGTACAATTTATATATATATATATAAACTCAGTTTATGGCATCAGATGCCGCCATCCGAAGAATTTACAAGAGTCTTTTTCCATTTCTTTCGGTTAAGGGTCCATTCCTCTTCCAGACCTCTATCCCTCATTGCCTTTGAAATATCATTCATCCAGTTCTTTCGTGGTCTTCCCCGTTTCCTTTTTTTGTTTGTTTCATAATTGAATGTTATTTTGGGTAGTCTTTCCTCATTCATTCTTTTGACATGACCATACCAGATTAACATGGAAAAATTAAATGTGATGAAGAGAGTTAAATTATGGCTAAAAAGATGTTGGATGACTGTTTGGAACTCCAAGAATATGTTAGAAATTATAAGTGCAGTTGTTGGGAAAACTACTATTTTTTTGTAGCAATTACATCTGCTTTATAAAATATGTTGTTAGCTAAACTTAAATTTACACAATATGTAAATCATATCTCTATGTTGTTAGCTGTTAAGGCTGTTCACAACTGCTCTGCTCAACAAGTGCAAAATGTTTTGACACATTTACAAATTCATTTTTTAACGGAAAGATATAAAATTGGAAAGCCTGACCATGGGAACGATTTGGAATCTGTTTTTTCCATTTTTTTGATCAATCAATTACCTATTCAGTTATAAGCGATTTTGATCACGTGACACGGCATTTTTCTCCCCTTACTGACTGGATTTTCTTCTTTCATTCGGAAGTTCAGTTCAAAATGCCAACTTTGACAGTATTTTCTGAAAGATCTATTGCGTTTACAAAAAAGTGAAAAAAAAAAAAAAAACCAGTTCGATGACATAGTGGTTGAATAACAATATCTTCTAGTTTCATGTGTTTCTGAACAAAAATGAATTAAAACTTATGTCAGAAAGTTGACCCTTTGGATTTGAGAACAGCCTTAACATTTACATGTTTTGAAAAAATATAGTGATTACAAACTATTCAAAAGTAGCGAGTCACTAATTTTAGAAGTCTAATTTTGTTGAAGAATTTAATCTACAGTTGAAGTTAAGGGCACATGGAACATAAAATGGTTCAATGTTTTGTGTTTTCAATTATCAGCCTAAAAAATAAAGCTAAAAGATTGTGGTGCTAAATTATTATGGACCTAAAAGATTATGGTGCTAGAAGGTTTTAAAATAACATATTTTATGTACTGTAGCCATGTATATTGTTTTTTGTCTTTTGGAAATGTTTTTTAATGCTTTGGTGCAATTTTCTAAAATTCTAATTTAGGTAAACAATTGAAACTTTCCAAAATTTTGTAACTAACTTGTTTCTTTAAAAATATCTAACATTATAGGTCTGAGTGAAATTTTTTTAAAAATAATGAAAAATATGTTCTTAAAATTTTTAGGATTTTCAAAGTTTTTTAGTAAAATATTTTAAATTTTATTTTTTAAAAGCCAAAATGAAAATTGCTTCTTATTATTCTCAAATAGTATGTTTTCTGACACCGTAATAAATTTAAAGTGATATATTCAACAGTTTTTTAGAAAAATGTACCAAACAGACATATTGTTCAAAAAATTTCATAGAGATATGTAAAACGTTAATTAGCTCTTGAAAACTAATTTATGTATGAAATTAATTTCTTTTGATTTATATGTGGGCTATAATGTATATATTTAATGTAATTTTTTTTTTCATTTCTATCTCTATTTTTAAGTAAAATACATGATTTTAAATATTTCGCAAAAACTGCTTCATTTTATTTGTTGAGATACTCTATATGCCCTTAAGTAAAAAATAACACTATATATAACTTTACACTACATAACTTTTATTTTCTGTCCTTAATTATTGCATCAGGACATAAATTTAATGCTGTCTTGTATATTTATCAATCGTTTTGTTTAAGTCTCCAACACACTCTTAACGAGTCTCATTAATTGTACAATCTTGAATTATGATAAAACAGCTCTAACAACAGCCAATGAGCCAATATTAGGGCCCCATAAATGTCTTGTCATTTTTAATACCCATGAATCACACTGAGTTGCTAATGTGTTACATGTGAGTAATCATAAAACAGGCAAAAAAAGAAATTGTTGTTGATGAATGATGCTTTTGGTATGTGAAAAATATATGATTTTGGTTAATTGACTAACAATAACCCATCATAATGAAATGTTGAATGTTTTGTTATATATATTTTAATAAGCTTTTAACCTATTTGGAAAATGATTCATGAAAGTAGTTTTTGATATATTTTGCTTCAAATGCCAGGTATTTATTTTTTCAAGTAGTATATACAAAAGTCAAGAACAAAATTAATGTATATAAATGTATGCCAGTTATTTATTTTTTCAAGTAGTATATACAAAAGTCAAGAACAAAATTAAAAATTAATATATATAAACTTTTGACACCTCTGATTTTTGATAAATACTTTAAGTGGTATTTAATAGATAATAAATATCTACATTGATATTTCTATTGTTTCAAAAGGATATTTGATAATAGTGTAAGAATGTTATCATGTGCAATAGCCTGAGTTATCAGTGATATTTGTGATAACATTTCAATATAAATCATCATAGAACATTTTTTCATCCTTTTCAATTTTAAATTCATAAGTAAAATGAAGCTTCAGTTTAAATTAACTTTTTTCTTTTTTTATACTTTTATAAGTGGCTTCTTGCTTCCTTTGGGCCAAGGTAAAGACATTGACATTGGAGGCCCGTGGAAAAGACTGAGTGAAATTCATCAAAAATGGCTACAATATACATCTATCCCTGAAGCTGCCAGGCTATTGCAGAATCCTCCTTACAGTTATCATACCAGTGATTTCAGATCAGATACTTTAAATCTGTCTAAGTTTTTTTCAGATGATAGATCTCTGTCTTCGGATACATTTATGGATAATGGGACAAGTAATGCAAAATGTAGTGATGATTTAATTCAAGTAGTCAGTAATTTGGGATCTCAGTGGGCATTACAAAGTAAGTTAGTTTCTTATTAATTCCATTTCTAATCTTTTAGAGCATAATTGGAAAGTGTTTATGAATTCAGGTTGCTTTTTTGTTCAGCATTGTAGTCATAAAAAAAGCAGAGGGTATACGCTAGAATCATGAGCATTCGGGGATAGAGTATGTGCTATAGTTTTATTTGAGAAAAAGAGGTTATATTTAACTTCTTAACAAAATGCCGAAGGTATATGGCATATATTCTGTATACCCTCCACTACACCCCTGTTTCTGTCCATGCTCTAACTCTTGCAAATATACTCAGATTTATTTTATGCATGAAGATGGCTGCACAAACCATCACCTCATTGAGTTCATGGCTGAAATTCCAGGATTAGATAGAACTCAATTAGCATATTAAAATGGAACTGGTCTGTCAAGTCGTATCTTTGTGTAAACCACCTGCAGATCCAATTTTAGTGGTTGTTTGGTAGATCCCCCCATTAAGTTTTCTAATGACTTGCTTGCATGTTTTTATTGCTTTCCATGCTGATATGCTATCTGCAAGAATTTCATTGGAAAACTCAATGGGATCTACCAATCAATCACTAAAATTGGGACTGCAGGTGGTTCACCAAGATATGACTTGATAGACTAGTTCCATTTTACTATGCTAATCTGGTATATAATCCTGGAATTTCAGCCATGAACTCGATGAGGTGATGGCTTGTACAGCCTCTGCCTGCCCTATATGTTATTGAGATTTACCATGGCATATTCCCTATAGAAAATGGTCTATAGCATTTATTGCCCATTTACAGGAATATTGGAAATAATTTTATACATTATGGAGATTATATCTATGGAGAAAAGTGTTTGCAGTGTACTTTAAGAGTGTTACACTTTATCAAATATAATGAAATTGATATGCATTTATGGAATATGAGGTGTAGTAAAATATGCTCTCTGTAGTAGAATATGGAGTGCAAAGCATTTATCATTCATTTACAGCAGGACTGACTTTCTAAAGTTTCCCATTATTTGTTTTTTTTTTTTTTTTTTAATCAATAATATTTGTATTTTGTAATTATATACTCTATTAATGTTTCTGGCTCCTTTGTATATAAAAAGTTTTGGAAATAAGTCCCTCTCAGAAAAATATTTAGTACTAGAATTTGTTTTTTTTTTTCTGCAAATTCTTCTTACATGGAGTTGTCGAGTAATAGAAGCCTTATGGCTATCACTGTGTACATCATGTAAAATGCAGTTTTGCCCATTTAGTGCATTTTTTTTTCAAAATATGTTTCGATTTCCGTATATTAATTTTAGCTTTGTTTAATTTCAGACATTCCATGATCAAATAAAGCAAAGATTACTATTATAAAATGTATATTTTGAATAAAAAAGCGCAATAAATTGATAACAGTGATAAGACGAGTATGTATTGCTGCCATTACTACTACTAAAGTGAGATAATATTATTGTATGATTTTATCATGCTAGCACCCTTGGTTGTTTGCCACTAGCTGAGGAGGTGTGCTCCTACTTACTGAAAGATTGAACAGACCTGATTTACAGCTCTGTCCAATAGAATTATATTACAAAATGGTTCCCAATGAAAAATTTTTGCAGCATATTTTAATAATAATACATTATTTTAAACATAATGAAATTCATATACATTACTGGAGTACATTGAACGATTCATACTGTACAATATAGAGAGTGTAGCATTTATCGTTCATTTACAGGGGGACATAAAAATTATTTTATTTTTTTGCAATCTTTTTTCAAAAGTCTACTGAGGGTTACTTTGTAATATTGGAGAAGTAGTAAAAGATGGGCTAGAATTTAAAATTACTGAAAAATACTTTACTTTTTGTTTTATAAAAGGTCAAATTCTGCAATGAATTCTAAGTAATGTCATAAGATTTTCAGTATTTTGGAGACTGTAAATTTCATTTCAATGTGACCATTCGACAATAATTGCTTAGTAACAATTAGTACTTTCTAAGGAAAGCTACTCTGATATTTAACTATTTCCTCTTTTTGTGATTGTAAATGCTTTCAAAAATTTATAATGTTTACAAAACTTAAATCAATACACAATACTCTCAAAACTTAAATTACAACCCTCCAATTTTGGCTGTTCTGGGTCTTGGCACACATTGCATTTGCCTAAATCTTCCCCTGACTTTTACAGTTATCTAATATTTTATGAGTATTATTTTATATAATTTCTGTTCTTCATTAAGTGTATGAATATTACATGATTAAATGTAATTTCTATTCATTGTTGGAAAAATGTTGCTATTCTTTGTTCAATTTTAAATATTCGTGGCATTTTCTGTTTCTGCAATTTCATAATAATATTGCCTTTCAAAAAATTTACTACATATGAAATTTTAAATATTTACATTTCAAAATCAAGCGATAAAAAGTTCTGAAAATACCTTTATTTTTGTAAAAGTTTTTTCTTTCTCTAAAATTTAAAAGTAATGAATTATTTGATATATATATTTTTTTGTATTGAGTATGTTATTATTATTTTTTTGATGTTATGATACTGCAATTTCAAAATACAGTAAACTCTGTCTAAGGCGGAATCGATCGAGACCGAGAAAATTTTCCATTGTAGACAATATATTCTGCCTTATGGAAAACAGGCAGAAATAATAAAAAAAAAAATGCGCAAATTATTATCTGTTTTTTTTTTTTTTTTTTTTTTTGCATTCACAATCTTTAATACCATCGTTCTTTATAATGAAATTAGGCTTGTTATTAAATTTATTCTTTTTAAAACTTGAAAAAAAATTTTTGAACACTAAAATAATTAGTTCCAATATAAAATTGTCTCTGGTCAGAAATTTAATTAAAATTCTTTACTTCCATGAATACAAATGCATTTCTCATATTTCACATAGTAGTTTAGAGAGTAGAAAAATAATCTTTTGTCAATACTTGTTTTTCCTTTCGATTTACCAAGCATTCTTCAGAAACATGTTGTAAGTCTGTTATTATCGGTACCATTTTTTCCTTTCTTTAAATAACAACAATAAAAAGAAAAAGCTTAAAATCCATTGTATCTATATTTTCTGCTATCTTTTTTTTTGCTTTGTTATCCAACAGAGTTGCAAGTAAGGGCAAATGTTTAGCTCTAGCATTCGAAAACCTTTCAGAAACTAATGCATCAATGTATTAATTTTTCACAGCACTTTTATTCTTTCTGTTAGATGATCCGCTTTCAAATCCCTTTCCTACTCTTATTTTTTTCTTTTTATAGTATCATAAACTTCAGTTTTACCATAATTAAACTTAAAACAAAGATCGTTTGCTGAATATTTTTTCTTTTAATTTAATAACTTTGAGTTTATCCCACGGCGATAGTGTATTGAGTTTAGATTTTAAAGCCATTTCTTACTATGAACTTACTAATATCCTTAGATATGATAAAATGACGAAGCACAAATAAAGAATGCAATGATCGAATTTTTTGACTACATGATTTATTGGAATAAAGCATATGTCACTTCGACTTCATCCGACTTTCATCAAATCTGGCAGTAAGTGTTTCATGTATGGATGTATGCGTATCCATTTTAAATTTTCATAAACAAAATGTCTTCCATCTTTAAAATATCCTTTTTTCCGTCTTATGCAAAATTATGGTTTCAGCAGGACCTTAAAAACCTTTCTGTTTCCGCGTTTGGCAGATTCTGGCTTATGCAGCATGAATTAATGTTACTTTCTATGGGTTTGCCGGCACTTGAAAAAATTTCTGCATTAGACAGATTTCCGGCTTGCACAGAGTCCGCCCTACATAGAATTTGCTGTTCTGTAATGTATGCAAAATGTAGTAATGATCTAATTTAAGTTCTCGGTAATTTTAGCTTATGTGTGCATTGCTTTTATTTAATTTTTAATTCTGTAAACATATCTTTACAGTTACAGCAATTTAATATTTTATGAATGTAAATTTTAATGAATATTTTATGTATTTTCTGATCTTTGTTGTATGTAATAAATTGTTACTTTTCCATTAGACAGACATCATTTAGTGGAAAGTGCAAGTGGGCTCCAAGTGGTCAGTCTAGGCAAAATTTTGGACTTATTTAGAGCTCCTTCACAAAAATCCTTTTAATGAAATAGGCCCCTTCACAACAATCTTTTTCATAAAACAGGCCACTTAATAAAGTTCTTCTTTTTAAAACAGGTGCCTTCCAGTGACGGAAATTGGAAAATAAAAGGTAGGCGTCAAATGACAACTACTGTAAAAATCTTAGGCATCAAATTAAAATTTTTAATTGTAATTTCTAAAATTCATTTTTAACATTACTGTAATATTGTATGCTACTTTTTAGAAAAGCACAAATACTTGTTTTTATTTTAAATTTCTTGATCTCAAAGATTATAATAATTGAAGCAACTGTAAAACTGATGTAAAGCACTTTTAATTATTGCTATATTTAGAAATTAATAAACAAATGCACTTAATAATGTAAAACAAAATTAAAACTTGATAACTTCTAAGCAAAATAAAAACAAAATTTTATCCAGTATTGATAATTACAATTGAAATTAATAAAAAAAAAAAAAAAAAAAAAAGCATATAATTTATCTACATTTGAATCTCGTAACATGAAATCAAAAGTTGCACTAATTTAAAAAGCTAGACATCAAATTTGATGACCAAAAGTAATTTTATAGTCATCAAATGCAATAATTTAGTTGCATTTGATGTCTAACGGCTGCTAAGTTCAAACACTGGCAGCTTCACAAAATACCTCTTTATGAAAGAGGTTCCTTCATAAAATTCCTCTTTGTGAAACGGGTCCCTTTACAATCTCTTTTAATAAAACAGGTCCCTTCATGAATTTTCATTCCATAAAAACATACTTTTAATCATTTTTACTCATTAATTATTTTTATTCTGTTAGGTTTTAAAATATGTAATTTTGCAGAAGGACTTAAAAGAAGTTATTATTCATCAGTGTTTGGTTTGAATCTGAGTAACTGGCTGTAATCTTTCATTACAAAATGTTACTTTCAGAAAAATATAATAAATTTCACAAAAATAACTTTCACTTTTCACAAAATGTGCACCAAAAAACACGATAAAACCTTGCATCAAACCCCTCGCCACCATTAGCAAATATTACAAAAAGTATGTGCAGAAACTGACTTATGTAGAAGATAGTAATGGACATCCTATCCTAAGATAAGTAATGGAAATTCTAACTCAAAACTGTTTTCTCAAATCCAAAGGAGCTACTTTCTGACGCATTTCTGAATACATTTTTGGTCGGAAATACATGAAATTTGCTGGTGTTCTTATTCAGAAACTATGTAATTGAATTGTATTTCCATATTTTGGTAAAGGCAGAAGAACTTTCAGAAAATACTGTCAAAGTTTGCTCTTGGAACTGAATATCCAGACGCGACAGCATGGGAAAAGATAAAAACCTATGATCACATTAATAAGTTATTCACAGATAAATCTGTTTATTTAAAACCTGTATTTTACATATAATCCATAAGGGGCTATGCATATATAACGTTATCAACTTTTTGTCAATTTTTAACCCCCCACCCCTTACGATATCATAAGTTATCATTCCTCGACCCCCCCCCCCCCTCCCTCCCTAATGATATCGTTATCAATGTCGAAAAATTCTTTTTATTTTTACAATTTTTTTTTCTTTTTTCTTCTTTTTATACGTTTGCAATGGCATACATTTATTATTCGTATATTTCACTGATTTAAATGAAGAGAAGTCAATAAAATATTACTGTTATGCATGAAATAACTTTATAGCAAATAATACTGTAAGGAAATACTATTTAAAAATATAACCTTTTTGTTACATAATACATTTAACAGTAATATTATCTTTTTGCACTTGCCTACTGGGAGGGAGTAAGCAGAACTTCTTATAACAAAACAAGTGAACAACTTCTTCCCAATTTTTTTTATCAGTAAACATAAGAAATATCACTTCAAACCTGGTTTCTCTAACAACGCACTATACCCACATATTGCAGAAAAATAGGAATAAAGAACGTCAGGATAATTCATATTTTGGAATAAAATAATTTTATAATTATTTAATGGTTTAATACCTTTGTATTCTCATAATAATTGATAACAGACTAAGAAAATAGTTCATAGACTATTTAGATGTAAAAAAAAAAAAAAAAAAAAAAAATATATATATATATATATATATATATATATATATATATTAGCAAAAAATGAAAATTTCGGTTGGATCAACAATGATAACGATATCAAAAGACAAACTCCCCCTCCCCCTAGAGATATCTAACGATATCAAGTGCCAACCACCCCCCCTCCCCCCTAAAGTGATAACGTTATATATGTACAGCCCCTAACTTCAAGTTATTTACCGTATTATCAGGTTTTACTTTATTTTCCATGTGCAGCAATACTTTATTTTGTATACATCCTTCATATATTTAAAAGCATTTTCATTTTGTTAATGTTTTCTTTCTAAAAAAGACCACATCATTTTAAATTGTTTTTAAAAAATATATATTATTTTACAGTTCTATATAAAAAAACATTACATTTAACTTCACTTAGTATTCCCCTTTACTATCCATTTATATACTTTGTATTTCGTCCGTTCACAAATATTTCATAAATTTACAGTTCAATTCATTCCAAATTGTGAATATAGTTTTAAGTCTATAAAATCTCTTCAATTTTCCATAATAAATTTTCAATTCTTCTAAGTATCTTTTTATAAAAGTTCGTTCCTTTATAAGTTATTTCTAACACATTATCCCATTTTCCATTCTTGTCTATTTAAAAGTTTCAATTTCATTTAATCCTTAAAAACATAAAAAGTTCTAAAAATTCATATATAACTTACTATATTATTTTCCAACATTCATAGTTCTTTCGTCTTATCCTAATGTTTTTCTAGTTAACTAAATTCATCATAAGTTCAGATGTATACTATTATGCTTGCTGCATTATATAAAGAGAAATAACGTTTTCACCCTTTACTAGGGCGTCCTCAGTTTCAACTAAAGATTCGAAGTTTTTCTGGCCTGAGACCATTTCCATTTTCCCTTTCTTTTCCCCCTTATTTTCAAAATTTTCCCTTCATGTAAAATTTTTTTCCATCTGTTATCTAGCGTAGCATGTGTCATATTGTTACATAAGTCCTCATCCTCTAAATCGATTTCTATTGCCTCTCGTAGTAATGCACTCTATGATCATGATCATGTGACAACAATCGCTTATAACTCAATAAGTAATTTATTTATCAAAAACATGGAAAATGCTGTTCAATTCCAAACCACTTCAATAGCCAGGAATGCCAATTCTCTGCCTTTGCGTTTAAAAATGTGTCAGAAGGTTTTGCATTGTCGAGCAGGGAACTATATTATTTTGAACTATACGTTAATAAAAAGTGTAACTATTTTATTAAAAGCAAAATAAAATGAAATTGACAAACCATAAAGATAACTAATATTCCTTTATACAGTCTGTTGAAAGTTGATGATTTCATTTAATATTGCTGATTTTTTTTTTCTTTCTTATGTCTGTGGTGCTATGTAAATTCAATTAAGTATGATTCACAGGAAAAGAACAAAAAGCTATGGATGTAAATAAAAAGTATATAAATTAAGCAACAGTTATTAAAGGATATCATAATCTTAAAATTAGGTCACAGTGCCATTTAGGTGCTTTGAAATCAAGAATACTTTATTTTAATATACTTTTATGAACAAATCTCACAATATGAACTGTACCTTTGCTTTGGAAGGATTTAATTGCAGATCATTCCTATTTTGGAAATTGTCATATTGTGAAAGCCAAGCTAAAATATTCCAATTAAAACAAATAAATTAGTAGTCTATTGCATTTGCACAAAACTGCAACTGATGCCCGTTTAACAAACAAGTGGCAATAAATTTTATCCATAGAGAGAACTTTTTCATTTTGCATAAGAATCTTTCTCTGAAATTTATCAGCAATGTTTGTATTGCATGACATATCTCCTCTCTTTTTCTTTCTTCCTTTTTTTATTTTGTGTGCCACTAATAATCTTTTGCTAATTTGCTCATGATTATCTAAAAAAAATTAGCTTATTTTCATTTATAATAATTTTGCTGTTGATTTAATCTATTTAGAGATTGTAATTAACAACAGTGTATAAAATTTAGATCATAATCCTGCCTGTGAGTTACTTGTAATATTGCAATCATATTTCTGAAAATATATCTATGTAATCAGTTATGTAAGATTTGTTACAATATCTTGAAACTGTAATGAGTAACTCTTTGAAAGAACAATCACTGTTTTATGAAGCTGTAAGTTAGTATGCAAAGTTAAAAATTTATGCTAAACTTAATCTGAGTTTATATATATATATATATATATATATATATATATATATAACCATTAATTAAACATAACCTTATATATATATATATATTCAGTATTGCCCAAGTTAAGGCAATGTTCAATGTAAATAACTGTTTCAGGGAAGAAAAAATGATATTCATATTTTTTTCTCTTATCTACTGTTTTATTAAATTCAAATATAACACAAGTCATTAATAAAATTTATTTAATGATGGTTTCTTTAATGATTTTCAGTCACTATATCAAAAATATAAATAAGTTATTTGAAATGTTATGTTTCATTGTTAGTGCTCGATTCTGATGGCAAACTGTCAGATGGGATTTTAAGAGGAGGTCTGATATGGCCTGGTCATTTTAAAGAATGCATCAATGCTTATGCACCATTAGATGAAGATGGTCATGGAGATTTTCATGGACAATACTGTGCCACATCCTGGACGCTGCATCTTAGTGAAGAAGTAAGACTCTTAAAATTATTTTGTGAGAATTGAAATTATTTTTAAATATATAAGGTTGTCCTTAAATGAAATATACAAGTTCAATATTCTGTTAACACTAGAAAAGCAGGAAATTTTAGTCAAGTTTTATAAAAATATTTTACAGCAGAATTTTTATTAAAACTATTTAACTTACTTGTTTAACTTACTTTTACTTATTTTTCTATGTGTCTTTTAAACTTATTTTATAAAGAAATTTCTGGTTCAAACTGAAATATATTCATTTGGTATGGGTCAAAATGACCCCTCACCATCCTTCTAGTGTTAAAGAAAATGTAGTTAAATTACTTTCATCTTTCACTTATTAGGAGATAAGCAAAATCTTAAAATTTGTAATTGTAATGGTAGATGGCGTTGGGCGTCTCATACGATGATAAATATCTTTAAGTATGGAAAGTAGCAAAAAAGACAGTGCCACAGGAAAAGGTATAATTTTTCAGCATGCTGGTGCTCCCCAACATTGGGCTTCGAACGCACAAAAGTCTTTAGATCATCATTTTCCTGGACGTGGATGTAAAATATAATGCAATATATTTAATAACTGAGTTAATTAAAAAAAAAAATTATATGCAATAAAAATTTTACTGATTATTTATTTTTTTAAACATTTGACACAACACAATGGTAGTTTAAGTTTTGGTTTGTTGTCAATAATTTTTTCTGTAGTTTATGAACACTCATTACTGCTTGCTCCAAGATAAAATTTTGTTGCTTAAGGAAATTTAAATACTGTGTATACTCATGTATAAGTCGAAGAATTTTAGACAAATTTTGGGAGTTGGGAATAGGAGCTTAACATTATACACAAGATTTAAAAAAAAAAAACAACAACAACAAAAAAAAAAAACAGATAATCAAAAAATGGGCAAGTCTTTTAAGTAATCACATGAGAGATAAAAACAGACAATGTACATTTCCATGTGATTGACAAAAAAAAAGCTCAACAATAATGTCCCTGTAATTATTCTGCACCCATTTTCTCTTGGGACAGAATTCCCTTCAATATTGGGGCATTCCTTTCAACATTTTAATCCCCTTTTTAAAAAGAGTTCATCTTGAGAATGCTTCTAGATATCTTTCCTAAACAGTCCTACAATACAACAAAGTACTATATTTTAGCAGTCTTAATAAGTTCCTTTAAAATAAGGCTTGAATAGATTTTTGAAAGAATTTTTTCCTTTTAAGTATTATTGAATAGATGTGAATAGGTTTCAAAATAGTTTAAGCTTTTTTGGTTTTACATAATTATACAGTTTTAAAAAGTTGAATTAAAAAAAAGTCTGATTAGAAACGTAAAAAAGTTTACTAATTTGATGAAAATTTATTAATTTTTTTATCCTTGATTACAAATCATTTTTCAACATACTACCAAAAATGTGGTTTGACTTGTACACGAAAATTCAATTTTTTTTTTCAAAATATTGCTTAAAAATTGGGGGTGTCGACTTATACACGAGTATATATGGTATTTATATCCCATTTATATTTAAATATTTAGTCCTGTATTTGAAGCTCTTTCAGCATGATATTGAAATATTTGACTTTTATGTCATAGAAAATTCACTTATGATCCAACATCCAATTTTTGGATAATTTTCACTTTTTGCAGAATTGATAGCACTACATTAATCATGATTTCTTGTTATTTTGAACAAAATTTGTAAAAAAAATCGCATGTGGCATGCAAAAGTAGAGGTATAAATAATCTCAGGGGAAAATTCACTGAAGAAAAATTTCATGTGTTTTGTAAAATAAGCAAAAACGATGTTGAGATAAAGTCAGCTAACATTGCAATCTCATTGGCGTTTGAGCGAAGCCCATGCTTTGTATTATGCATAACCAGACAACCAAACATTGATTGCTATTTAAAATAACAATTATACTTTGATTTGACCCTTTTACTTAGCACAAATTTTCATTTTCAAATGCAGGATACAAAATATGTGAATTTTCTTAAATTACAATTTATTTCATTGGAAAATTGATAACCTCCCCCCCCCCCCCACCACCACCACCACATTTAACTTTATGAGTTTAACTGTTAATAGCAATTTTCACTGTTTATATTCCAACGTGTAATATGGATAATAGACGTTTGCAGATTATACAATGACGGTTTTCACAGAGTTGACTGTACATTAAATGTACAGAAAAACACTTAAAAAATATACTTTTAGAATAATTCACGTATCACGCATTTATTCATAAAGTGACATAACTTAAAAAACATTTCTGTCAGACTTAAATAAAAAGTTATTAAATTTTATCTATAAAAATTACTAAATTAGAGCAGTCTCATCATTTTTTGTTTGTGATGTTATCGAACCCTACTACTGTCTGCAAATCTTCACATAACTAGTAAATCTGCAGATCAAGAGCCTCAACGTCATATCTGCAACTTATTGTTTTTAGCAAATTTTGCTTAATATTAATCTTTCTACAAAAACAAAATTTAAACTTTTAAATTACACAAACATTTATAGAAGGAGAAAAAAATATTTCGATGGTTTCAGACATTAGAAACGTTAAATTAAACACGTTGTTATGTAATGATATTCTGAAATTCTCACGAGCTACTTATTCTAGTAATTTTTATATAATAAAGCAAATTTCTTGAGGGGGGTGGCCCCCCCTGAACCCCCCGTTGTGTAATTTATTTTGCATTTGTAATTTTCTATTGATTGAGTTAATGATTATCCTATATCTTAGATTCATTTTTACACTGCGATTTATAAGGATAAGCAACAATTTGGTCAAGCATTTTACGTTATCCTAATATCCATACAGAAGTATTTACTTGCCTGCTAACCACAAACATCTGTATCTAATGGATAAAGAACTTTTGGAAATGTAAACTGAGACATCTAATTTAGAAATCTAATAATAATTTTGATTACCATTCTGCAATATTTATATCTAAGATCTAATCTAAATATCTAAAAATGTACTCGATAGCATTAACTTACTAAAATCACCCTAAAGTAGGGGGAGTTCTAAACCTAACGGTTAATAATTCATCATCGTGTCCACTTCCAATTGACTAAATAGATAAACGTGATATGGCGCCGTTAAGTATTTTTTGTGATAGCCTTTTAATAGTATCCACATTTAATTTAAAATCGTGATGTTACAAACACCGTTGAAATTTGATGCACACCTGTGTTCAGGTCAAATTACGAAAGGTTAACTAACCTTTTATTTCCCTTAGCCGGGCATTTTGTTTCATTTTTCGTAATAGGGATTATTTTAATAATTTATTTTACACTCTGCAAGCTGTTACACGGGACGTTGTTCACGTAGCATTAAAATAGAAATAAATGCATTAAATAAAACATTTCACTCACCACCAGACATGGCAAGTCTCAGGCTTTTTGCACAACACTATTACCTTACAGAAAATGTTGTTCTTTTAAATCGCACAAATGTTTCAATTAAATAAAGTAACATTTTTTGTATTAAAATACTGGTATCCAGAACGCCGGAGGCTTGGCAGCCCTGCTCCTCTTAATAGAAACATATATAGTTGACCAACACTTTATCACATTTTATAGGAAACAATACGGAATTTCTTATTTGTATGGCCTTACATATACCTCAGTCATAAAAATGTAAAATTTTGTGCCAATTAATATACGCAATTGCGAAAATGAAATCGCAACCAATGAGAAAAGGAAGGCCAAGTAAAATCGTGTAAATCGAGGAATCTTTCTTCGTAGTGTGGGAAAATACCACTACAAAAATTAATTTAGGTGGTATTTGGTGTGAAATGTTTATATGTATTCATTCCTGTCCTATTTACCTTTTTTATTATTTGTAATTTGCTGCATTTTCCCTTTGCACATGAAAATCTTACAAATTAAAATGAACTCTTTGGGAGAAATTGTTATTCCCTTTTTTTTTTTTTTGGCAACAATAAAGTTTATAAAGTTTAATAGAATAATGTCAGTTTATTCTGTATGAAAATAACGAACTTTTTCCTTTATAATCAAAATAGTTGAATACATAAATAAAGATATTATTCTATATAGTATATAAATACTATTTTCATTTCTGCGTTTAAATCAATCTATATGCAAATATCTATACAAAGGCATTCATTAATTCATTCCTTTTAACTTTGATTTGACTTTAAAAACCATACATACTTTCACATTTATGATATTTTTAGATGAGATATAGTTGCTACGCAACGGTTAAAAGAAAAAAAATGAAATATAAGTAAATTCATAAAATAAAATGTTTTATAATATTCGAACACATGTATAAAATTCCATCATAAGTTATACACCTAATTTAAAAGCTCTGACAAATGTTTTGACAAAATTGCAAACTAATAGGAATAATTTACTACTCTTATTTAAAAATTTCAGCATAAAAAATTTACCATTTAAATCCATTTTTTATATGAGCCATTTCTTTCAACAAATGAAAATTTGAAAATCGTCTGACTTGCCATTGAAAAGCATTACAGAGCAAAATAAAATGTTCTATATTTCCCGAACGAATGAACCAAATTTAACCAAAAACCATACAGCTAAGTCCGAGTACCTCATCAACATGCCACATTAATTTCAAGCCGATCGGATGCTTTTTGCGGCAGTTATCGCGGAACAGACAGACAGACAGACAGACAGACAAACGGAAATCAAAACTTTTCGTGTCTCCACAGTAAGCCTTCACTGACGTTTCGGCAATTACATGTAGCATAGTTTATATTGAAATAATTAATTTACTTTTTTACAATACATATAAAATTTTTGAATTATTTACTGACCTATTTTAAATAAAAAGTATTTTGTTTCATGCAAAACACTTTTGTTTTTCTTGAAAAAACTTCATTTTTGAGTTGTTTTACTTTACACTTAAGCAGACAGTATATTATATAGCTACTAATCTTCTGGTTTTCCTCTAATCAAATATACCCCAAAAATTTATTTAATAAAGTGTATCTTGTTTCTATGTGGTACTCATTTAATTTAATTTATTACATAAAATTTTTGATTAAAAAAAATGATTATTTGACTTAAAAAATAACAAAATGTTGGAAGCTATGATATTAGAGCTATCTTTCAATTTTTACTTTATTCATGAGTTCTTTTCTGTTTAAAAGAAATTCGTAAAAAAATTTATGTACATTTTTCATTTTAAATATGTAGAATTTAAAACATTTCTTTGTAATTTTGAGGATAATCGCCTAATTAAAAAAGTTATAAAATTTTTTTATCACTAAATCTGATCTTTAAAGGAACACTGTCACTTATTGATTTATGTTAAATTTTCTTTTTTATATGCAGTTTGTTAAAATTTGAAAATATATTAATATTTTGAGTGGTAATGCACACATACACACATATTTTTTTATTTCATTGTTTGATTATTATGCATCTATGATTGCTTGTTTTAAAAATGACTTAGTATTTTCATATTTTATTTATTTATTTTAGACATTTAAGTTTTTGTATGATCAACGACTATTGGTTTTCATTTATTGAGACATTCTTAAAGCATAAAAAAATAGTTTAACAGAACTTTCTTAAGATTACCCAAATTGTTCACCTTATTGGGCCAGATGTTTCAGTTCAGTTTATGGTAATAAAATTTACCTTCTGCAAAAATGATCACTATATCAAGTTCAACTGTAGTTTGAAATGTATACAATTAATAATACAGTATAACATCTTTAATCTGGATATCTCTAATCCAGATATTTTGATATGTTTATTCATCTTTATTTTTAATTAAAGATCATAGATGGCACCATAGCACATATATGAATGAATTTCAGAAAATGATTAAGAAAAATGAAAAGACTACCTAATTTACTACTTTTTTTTTTCCAATTTAAAATTGCAAGAACTTTCTAAATTACATTTGTAATTAATATAGATGTCTTTTTCAATATTAAGTTGTAAAAATTCAGAAATAATCTTAATTTTACTATTTTTATTCCTCCAAAGATCAGAAGATAGTCCCAAAACATTGCAAAATCAAATTTTATTGTTATAATTTCTTTTAAGTATTTAATTTGTGACTTATTCAATATTTGTACGTGTTTTATATATATATATTTATTTATATTTTAAACATTAGCCTTATATAACATAACTTATAAACATTAGCCTATATCACTATTTTAAACATGTTAATGTAATTATAATGTTATTTTTAAAATTAATTGTAAGACTTATTTAAATTTCTCACTATAACCTTTTTTAGCTTTAAAAAATTAGTTTCAATATTTTTCGCCATATGCCTGTTATTCTTCTGATCTTTATTATTTATTAAATATTTTTAAATCAGAAATTGCAATTTTAAAAAAAAAACATTCAGTTATTGTTTTTGGTAATTTACAACAGATGACAACACTGCATAAAATATACGTAATTATTTTTTAAATATATATATTTTAGAACATTCATACATCCTTTAATCTAACTCTCAGGCTAATAAATACACGTCTTTGTATGAAAAGGCTTTCACATTTTTTCCTCCTTAAGTGTGTTTGCATTTTTTTTAAACACTCTATATTTAAAACTACTTCATACATCCTTTAATCTAAATATATTTTATTTAAGTAATGAACTTGCAAGATGTATGTTTGATTTTTCTTTTCAAAGTGTAAACAATTTCTTCCTCTTTTTTTTTTTTGTTACAGTATTCAAATCTTCCACTCACTGTTGGACTATGTGTTCCTGATTCTTGTTCAGCAGAAAACATCAAAACAGCCATGAAAAATGCTTCTGAAGTTTTAGGTTTGTAGTGCTTTAATTCTGGATAATATATGAATTTAAAAGTAAATGAAATTATACATGTGTGTGATTTTGAAATTATGTATTCCATATCTATTTAGATCGTGTTCCAGTTTTGAAGAATCTGATGAAGTATTTAACACTAAACAGTATTACCTGTAAAGATACAGAAAAATCACTGGATGCAGCTAGTATTATCTACCTGTAATTTGGATTTCTTTCTTTTTTTAATTTTATCTTTAAATAAATTTGTAAATTTGCAGCAATTATTCTAACATAAACAGGAAAATAAGTTATTTTTCTAACAAATTAAGAGTCTATCGCATCTATTCCGATCAAACGCCCGCAAAGTTGTGAAAGCTATTCCGCAAAAGGGAGGGTTTACGAGAGAAGGGGGAAAAGAACTGAAAGTCGCTATTCCAAACAAACATCTTTCACTTTCCGCAACTGCTGATGTCACGTACGATTTAAGAATAAGAGAATCGATTTTTAATCGAATATTAGCATGTATTAACCAATGAGAGTGCATCAACAACTTTTAAAGGGACAGAATATAATGTTTTGAATAATAGCTGACCAGTTGAAGAATATTTCTTTTAAATGTTAAATTTAAAAATACTTAATATCCGAGTATTATTTTAATAACAAGCTCATATTACGTATTAATATTTTTATTGCTCTAGCTTATTCACATGAATGTATCATTTATTTTCCTATCAAATTAAAATTTATTAATTTAAAATTACCGACTATGTTAACCTTTTACTTTAGCTTTAAAGCCTCAGCTTTTCTATGATGGTATTTTTTCTCACAATTAAATGCATTTAAGAAAAATAAAGAACAGATTGATACATTTCAGTAAGAATAGATTTATAGATTGGAACTTCCAAAAAAAGCAATCAGGAGCAGGGCTGTAAAATGACTTAAATTGGTTCTGGATGCAGGATGCATGAATGTCATTCACGCTAGATAAGCATATACTTTGCTAAATAAAATATTTAAAAAATATTATACGAATTAAAAATCGAGGTACCACATATAGGCGCCATAATAGCTGCAGTTTTAAAGTATATGTTGGTGTATATATATATATACTATATTATAGCCAGTTTTATATATATTTGCATTTACAAGTTCCTATGATTAACTTTTGTATTATTTTTTCCCTTTGATTTTTAGACATTCGATTTCATTTTAAGTATATATATATGTATACTGGCTAACTGATGGAGGGGGGAAGGGGGCATTAAGAGTTTAAAAACCAGAGAGAGCACTTAAAAACTGATGTCATACATATGAAATTTTTTTTGTTACGATAAATACGTGATATTTAAAAATCAACGCAAAGAAAAGCTGAAATATTTCGAGAAATTTTTTCTTGCATTTATTTTAAAGCTTCCTTCTTTAGTGCCAAAAGAATGATACAGAAAATGGGAAATAATAGTAGCAGAGTGTGTTATTGTTATTCCTGTTTTCTCTCTTTTTTTAATTTTAATTTTATCACTATAGAAGGGGCGGGCTCCTTTTGCAAAGTTTTGAAGCAGCTCAATGTTAAATTTATTTTGGTTGCTTGTTCTTTTCATTCAGCTTATTTATACTAGACTCTATTTTTACAATTAGCTGTATCACAAAAGTTCTTTTATACTAATTAATTATTATTATTAATTTATACTTCTTAAATTGAATTTTATAACAAGAATAATGTATATAGGCTCAAACCGAAACAACATCTACTTCTATGCAATTGTATTCTTTCACAAGAGTCCCCCCCCCCCCCCCCAATTTAAATCAATTTAACATTTTTGTCACTTTTAAAAATCACTTATTACTTGGGCTAACTGTACATATATTTTTATATAACTGAAAATTAAAATACAAAATATTATTGAAATTGTTATTTTTATTTATGTTACACAGTTTCATTTCATATTATTTATAATGATTAAATACAAACGAATGGGGGGAAAAATGTACGTTTATGCTACGTGTAGAGTTTTTAAACATCAAATTTCATGATAACATGTTTATCAATGTCACTTAATTAGTGTCTTTTCCAATATATTTAGCAATCTTGAAAAGCTCAGAGCTTTAAACAAACTGTTTAGACACTGTTTAGAGTGAAAAAGTTAGAAAACTCTTAAAAGCATTATACCCATACTTAATATAGCAAGCTTTTGCTATAGACCTATCAATACTTCATTTGCACTGACGGAATTTATACTAAATTAAAAGTTGATAATTTATTGTGTAAATTAATATAGGGTAGATGTGCTAGTAATAGACACCCTTCAATGTTATGGTTTATAAAAAAAAAAAATAACCAATAAAAATTTAGCTTTTATTATTTGTTTCATAACTTCCTCTTGCATATTTTATAATCTTGCATTATTATTAGTCATTTTTCAGTAATGAACATCCCGTGTAGACATTGCTAAAAATGCAATTTCAGTAATGTTTATATTACATAAAATATTGACTTAACTGAAGACCTAAATAATAAATTTAATTTTTAAATTACACTTACCAAAATGTAATAACACCAAAACTTTTATAAATAGCTGCTTTTAAGTTATTTTATATGGTTAATAAAATTTCAATAATTTATTCTTTTTTTTTTTTTTTTAATGTATATAATAACTCTGACTTGCACTTTTTATAATATGGCAATCAAACCAGTCAAGAAGCAAAAAATATAATTTAAGGGCATAGTCAAACAGGGGCTCATAGAGCTTAACCCTCCCCATTTAAATAAAAACAATTAAGTTACAGAAATTGTTAAAAATCTGTCTTAAATGTTCCCTTATTCATCTCTGAAAAAATATATATATATTACTGTAATGTTAATTAAAGTTATAGTAATCATGAAACTAGTAAATCTGCAGATCAGTGGCCTCAAACATCAATTCTACAGTTTTATTTTGAGAATTATTTTATTTAGTGTTTAAAATATCCAACTCACAGTATTATTTTTTTCATATTTGTAATATTAATTATTACAAGTAATATATCAAGTAGTCTCTGGAAGTTGTTAAAAATAGTGAGACAAAGCTATTGCTATACACTGATACTCAAAACTTTTTTTTTTTAAAATTATTATTAACTTTTAAATCTCCCACTGTCTCAATAATCTGACAGCTGTAATTGCTTGATATTTAGTATTTTAAACTATCCATCTAAAATAATTAAAATATCTATCTTCTGATAATTACAATAATTGATGCAAACAGTGAATGATTATCACAAATATTTTATTAAATACTGGCATCCTAATTGTTAAATTTATTTCAAAATCAGTGTTTTGTTTCATTAGTATGCTTTCATTAAATTCTGGTTCTAAATAGTCATAAAAACAATTATATCTGTTACTTTTTGTGGGATGTCTATTACTGAAACAGAGAGTGTCCATTACTGGACTTTTGGGGTGTTTTGATATATTTCTGTTATTTAAAATTGAGTTTTTATTCATATTCGGAAATGAAACTATCAGAATGGTTAAATATTGTTGATAGATTAATATAATATTGAAAAAACTGGAATATAATGATTATAATTTATTAATAAAAAATAATTTTAAAAGAAATTTCTTAAGGGTGTCTATTACTGGCACATCTACCCTATTTGAGAAATGTACTATACAGCAGGATTTTCTTTTATTTTTTTTTTTTTAAGCCAACAAGTACTAGAGAAATAAATACCAATTAAGATGTTAATCTTAATCCAAAATGTTGAAGTCATTTAACTTAAAAACTTAAATTTGTTAATAAACATCATTAAATTATAACTTTCAGCTAATTAGATTTTTTCAGTTTGAAAATAATACAGACATTTGTTATCTGCAAACTGAATAGTATTTATTATCATCTTTACTATTAATATTATTTTGTCTTAGATGTAATGCAGATAGAGTAGTTTATCCCCCCCCCCCCCTTAAACTGAATAAGTAATAATATTTGATCTCTGTGAATTAAATACTTTCACATAATAAATACTCAATCATACATCCTTACATGCTCTCAACCAGTCACAATGTGAAATGTTTTCAGTGTTTTATTATTATTAACATGTTGTATTATACTGAAGAGTAAAAACAGTTTTCAAGATAAGACATATTTATAAATGTCACAATATAGTTTCATGATTTAATCATTTTTTAATAATTCATACTATGTAATCATAATATATTTTTACTTCTTCATTGCACGATTACAGATAAGCTTTAAAAATGAAAATCTGGATGATAAATAGTGTTTAATTAATAAAAGTATCTTTACAAATTTATATTTTATCAATTTTATTTCTTACGTGTGCATTTAAAATTTATTTCAAATTAACATAAAATGCTGAACAAATTAATACGTTACAGTTATCGAAAATAACTTATCCACAAGTCATGGAAATTGTTGCTTACTGCAGAAAAATAAGAAATTAAACTTATTGTTTAAATACAGCAGTTCATGTGTCAGCTTTATTATTATTATTATTATAATTATAAATCATCAAATCTAATTCTTAGGGATTAGTAACAAAAAGATATAAAAACTTCATTACTAAATTATTAGAAACTAAATAAATATCATAATTTTACAAAAAGTAAACAAATATTTTTTTAATGGATGCGATAGTATTTCACTTTCACGAGATAAAAGTCAAAACTGTCAATACCAAGATTCTAATGATATATGACTTATCTTGGTAATAACTAAGAAAAAAAGTAAAGGTTTTATAGTAGTAAAAAAAAAAAAAAAAAGCTATCTTTCACGATAATACAACATATCAAAAGGTACCGTAACACTGAAAAAAACATTTCACATACCTGTATTTTAAATGAGTATTCCCCTTATGTTTTGTTTTGATGTTAGCTCCTATCTATAAGAAGTGATTTTTAAAATCTGTGTTATTTATTTGCAGCACAAAATTTACTATAACAGCATTTTGCAAGCGTCACATGGTTCTTTGCACGCTATGCTACCAAAAGTCCGCCATCTTTTTTTACTACTTACGAGTCTTTTGTACCTCCCGCAAATAGTTATCACGTGACAACCGCAGTTGCGATTGCTCTGCGAGAGTGAAACCGTCTGCACGTTTGATCTGTTTCGTGATTTTAGACGCGCCTCGCAAATCCACGAGGAAAGGGGAGTTACGGGAGAAAAGTGTTTGATCGGAATAGGCGCGTATTCTAGTCATGTGGTGACATTTTCAAACTAATGCCAAACAATGGCAGATTGTTCTTTATGAATTTCTCACCTGCATTTCAGTACTTTTAAATGATTTTTTTTTTAATTTATTCATAAATTTAAAGATGATGTAAAAATAAAAACACATGAATAAAGTAAAACTTAATGTTTCGGTTTAATCTTTAAAGCCATCTTCAGGAGTAAAATTTTCCAAAAGTAAAATCGGCCAGATACAATCTGCATGCTACATCGTCAATAATTAAATTCAAACTGGAAGAATCAACAGAAACATAAAAATCCTTTAAAAACAACCCAGTGGTGCTGTCAGTTATTCAATGTGAATCAAAGAAGGGAGGGCTGGAAAAACAGGAAAACATCAGTTCTTTCAAAATGCTAACCCAGATTTCTGGAATAAGAAATGAAACATTATCATTACATATTTCATGGTTCCTTAAATGAATTTTCATAGATTCACGAATAACTGCTTTATACGGAACATCTTGTTTTGAAATAATCTTAGCTTTGTCGAATATCGATAATCAAAATGTGTTCCTTAAGGAAATTCCTCCAGAGTGCTGTTGAAAGTCTGTTATACTTCAAATCAGTCTTATGTTCTTTTAATCTTTCAAAAAATCAATGTTTAGTAATACCAATATATGAGAAAACTGACCCGTGTAAACTTAAAGGGGATCTCATAAATCAATGGAGAAAAATGTATACGGAACTGGATCTATCTTCTTACTCATTAAAAATGCTTATCATTATCTCATTTTATTATTATCTTCTTACTCATTTAATTTGGTGGTGTAATTAACAGAAACTTTATCAATCAATTTAAGAATAACATTTGGTTTATAACCATGTATCAAACCAATGCTCATGTTGGAATGATGAATTTAATTCCATCTTGGACATTGGTTTGAGGTATGGTTTTAAACTAAATGTTATCCTGAAATTGATAATCCTTCTATGTATAAAAAAAAGTTTTGATTTGGAAATGGACCAATGAAAATCTGCGTAGATATTCCCGGTAGATCGGCATCCAATTTGAATGCTTAAACATGGCCTTTCTTCATTAATATAAAAAAAAAAAATGTTGCATACAAAAATATGAAAATCAGTAGCATTATAGAGAAATGTTTGTTAAACACGCTGATGCAGACAGTTTTCAAATCGAAGAATTATTTTAAGAGATATTTAATGCCAAAGTTGGACAAAATCGTTCCATTAAAAAGTTTTATAGGAGCAAAAACTGTACATAGGAAGTTAATTATTTTTAGATCATTTTATGCGTCAGAATTTCCCGGTGTGCAGACTGCATTTAGTTTTTTAATTTGACTCATTTTTGAGGTTTTATTTCTATTTTAAATTCAAATTTTCAGCATTTCGAGAGATATTTTTTACATATTTTAGAAAATTGTATTAATTTAAACTGTTGACAACTGTATAAACAGCGCAAACAATGTTTGTTTCAAATTAAAAATTTATTTTACACGTGACTATTATAAACAGAAAATATAAAAAGCAGGAACTCATTGAAAATTACGTCATAAAAACTATATTTACACGCAAATTTTAAAAGAGAAATAATATTGTAAAATAATAAATTCATTAACATGCGTTAGAAGTCTTAAATAGGAGAATTTACGTCACATTACACTTATTACGTAAAATGAACAAAAAATAATATTGCAAAACAGTTTATATTTAAAAATTACGTGAGACATTTATTTGATATTTTAAGATGATCATAATAATTTCATTTCTAACAAAAGTATTTTTACGTGAATATTAAAAAGAGAAAGAAAAGTTTGGTGAAAATTACGTCAGATTATAATAGAGCTGTGCAAGGTGATGTCACGAATAGGTTTTTGCTGCTGCTGTAGGACAGCTATCGCTAACTTTATCAATGCTTTTTCTGTTTGTGTGTCCTACAGCTTTCTTCATTATTCTCCAGTAAAAGTCACGTGCTGTGAACTGCTCTACTGTCAGATTCAAATTATAATTCAATCTTCCGAAATCTTTTTAAAGCTGATCAAATTAGCGTGCTGTTAGAGTCTGCGGTGTCTGAATGGGGGTTGACGAGCGTAGCTTGTAGGGGGCAGAGCCCCTACCCCCTAGTAATATAAAGTTTCTGTTAGTTACTCTCCCAAATTAAATCATGTTTGCAGAGAGATTCCACATGTTCCAGTCCTATTTAAAAGATTGAAAAAGGTCTTCATGAAATGCAGCATTCAACTAGTAGCATCTAATTCAATGACTTTATTTAATTTAACTAGCCGCCTCTGGCGACCAGTTTGGTCTCCCTTAAATGTATCCTAAGCATTGCATCATGTTACTTTCATTCTTAAACTAATTTACTTGCTCAATCCTTCCCCAAATTAGAACAAAGATTTTGATAGAGAAATCAAAAATTCTTTGCAATCTTGCTTATTTCATACATTTTTTGTTGTTATGCGTATTTCGTCTTTTTTGACAAATACCACTTAATTTCCGTAGCTGTAAAAATGAGTGAAATTTCAAGTGTTTAAATTGAGATTTGTTCATAAAGTATCTAAATTAAACTTATTTTACTTAAACATGCTGTTACTTCAATGTTATTTTTTAGCATTAATAAATTTATTTAAATTTTGCAAAGCATGAATTTATAACTTTTTTTCACTACTTAATAATTAAATAATGAATATATACTTTTGTTTTTATAAATTTGATTTCTGAGTTCATAAATATGGCAATGAAGTAATTAACTAAGAGAAATAGCAAAATAAAACCCTCGTGAATGCAAACCGTAAACAAACGTTAGCGCCGCCAATTTACCTACTATGATGTCATAAGAATATTGTCCATTCATTGTTGGAAAACCTGCTTTGCGAATGATTATCTTCATGGTTTAATATTTTCTACAGTTCATAATGAATGAATCTCTTGTGTTTGTTTATTTTATGAAGTGAGATAGTAAGCTGTCAGCCTAATTTAAACTGAAGTTATCTTAGAATGTATATTTATTTGAATGTAAATTAGAAAAATACTTTGATGTTGAAATGAAATATTTTAGTTTATGTTATAATTATTACGATTAATTGTTTATTTAGGTACTTTTCCACTACGGGGGCCTTGGCATTTTTTTTTAAAGCTTGGTGCAATTCGGGCTTTAGAAAGTGAAATACGTTGACAAAATATATAAATAGCTATGAAAACAAACCTGGTGAACTTTTATTTTTGTTGTTATATATGTATTTATTTGCATATAAACATTTTATTTATACATATATATACAATATTTGGTACTGCTTAGTTATCCCGTCGACCAAAATTCTATCGCCAAACTATAAGATTAAATGCCAATAATGGTTGATCGTAAATGTCACATTCACTCGACTTTAAGCAAATTTCACGTGTTAACATCATCAAGTGATTTTTATTTTGACTTTTTATTTGTATTTTTATTAATGTTATACTAATTTATTTGTTTCGTTATTTAAAATAAAAATATGTCAATTTGTATAATTTGGCAAATGGTTTGGCGATGTATATAAGTTGGCGAAATTGGTCGACGGGATAACTAAGTAGTTCCCAAATTACTTCTGTTTCTATATAAAAATAGATTATTGCCTTCTTTAGATTAAATAAATTGTATACATATGGAAAAATTGTTTATGTGTATGAAATAGGATATAGAGTGCCGGAAAATACGATGCCAATTTTTTTCTTGCCAAGGACCTATACTGAAAAAATACCTTTATTTATTTATTTATTGTATTTTAAATGAGGTGAATGAAAGATTTGTATTTTAAATGTATTTGATATATGTATTTTAAATTCATGTGTTTTGAATGAAAGTTATGCGTTTAAATGAAATGAGTGATAGGTTTATATTTTAAATGAAATGATGATGATAGAAGAATATTTGGCAGTTTATCACCTGCGCTCGACTAACATAAAAGTACTGAAATGGCCGTTTGGCATATAAAAAGTGAAGAGGTCAGCCCGGAACTATTGATGACAGTCACATGACTTCGGCTTTTATTATATAGATTAGTAATAAAATAGATCCAGCTCATTATACATTTTTCTGAGGGGTTTACGAGATCCTCTTAAAGTTTACAGACGGGTCAGTTTCCTCATATATTGGTATGACTAAACATATATTTTTTGAAAGATTAAAATAACATAAGAATGATTTGAAGGTTAATAGACTTTCATCAGCACTCTCAAGGAATTTTCTTAAGGAGCACATTTCATTTATTGACTTCGACAAAGCTAAGATTATTTCAAAACAAGATGTTCCATATAAAGCAGTTATTCGTGAATCTATGGAAATTTGTTTAAGGAATCATGAAATATGTAACGATAATGTTTCATTTCTTATTCCAGAAATCTGGGTTAGCATTTTGAAAGAACTGTGATGTTTCCATGTTTTTCCAGTCCTCCCTTCTTTTACTCACTTTGAATAACAGATGGCACCACTGGATTGTTTTTAAAGGATTTTTTATGCTTTCGTCAATTTTTCCAGTTTGAATTTAATTATTGACGATGTAGCATGTAGATTGTTTCCTGCTGATTTTATTTTTTGAAAATTTTACTCCTGAAGATAGTTTTAAAGATTAAACCGAAACGTTGAGTTTTATTTTATTCATGCGTTTTTATTTTTATATCATCTTTAAATTTATGAATAAAGTGTATGTTGAATAGCAACCTCTTTTTTGTTTAATATTAGATTTTACAACATAAAGTTCTTAATTATTATGATTCTTTTTGCATAAGATATTTGAGATTGTCAAGCATTTTAGTTTTGTACTTTTTTTCAACTTTGGTTGTAGTTTCATTTTGAAGACACTTTCAATTTTGGAAATTGAAAGTGTCTTTAGATTGAAACTGCAATCAACTCTCAAATACTTCTTAACAGAGTAATCTGTCTTTTTTAATCTCTGAAAGTGCCCTTTGTTTTAAGGAGCATCCTGCCCATTATACCCAGACAAATATCACATACAAACCAATGTACTATATTGGTATCCAAGTTGAATGACAGATGTTAGGTTAAAAAAAAAGAAATAATAGAAAATAAAGGAAAGAGATGAAAAGAATTTAAATTTATTAAAATTAGGAGTTATAAATATATTATGTGATTTTAATATGAATTAACCCCCTCACTGACAAGCCCGTGTTAATACACTCACTAAGCTCCGGGTTTCACTGCAATACAAGCAATATTTAAAGTAATATAATTCTATTGATTTAATGTATTTTTAATACATTGAACTATGATTAATACTTCCAAGTATTGCATTCATATTTGTTATTAAGTTTTTTTATAAAATGTTCAAAGAATAATTTTTTTTAGCATTTAAAACAAAATGCAGAGAAAACAACATTACAATTTTTCCCTTTTCCAAGACAGTCGGAGGGTTAAAAAGGAGAAAGTTTACTATTGATATTGGCCAAAAGATCGTTAGTGGCAATTGAAAACATTGCATGTGAGAGAAATAAATAAATATAAACTGAGGAATCTTCATGGCAAAATATAAATAATACAAATTAGACTCACCTGAACTGTATTAAGATAACTGATCAATTTAATTTATCACACCTGAAATCGTGAATCCTTCGAGCATATTTAAGATTGTGCCAAGTATTAAATTAATCTTTTCAAAAATTTATAATTATTCGTTGTACTTTTATTGCAATAAATTAATTTGGCACTCAGTAATAAAAATATGAAACACATAAATAACACATTACACTTAATAAAACAAAATATTTTTATTTAAATGATGATGTAATTAAATGGGGAAAGGGGAGGGAGAAATAATTTAGTGCACTAATTATACAAAATTTATCAATATTAATTCTTACATGAGTTGCATAGATCTAAATTTCATTTTCAACAAAATTGACATTTCTTTTATAGAAGATTGAAATGATGTTGTTGAGAACTTAAACATTAATATGTTTATATTAAGAATCTTAATTTATTTAATGAAACATCGGTAGATGCAAAAAAATGCAGTTCATAGTCCTTATCAAAGTTTATTTATAGGAATTGTTCATACTGGAGAGTTAATGATTATCAATTTGAGCAACTGTTCAAATCTTAAGATTTGTAATATGCTCCAAAGCAAAAATAAAAGAGGCATCTTACCACCGCGATGTCATCACTGTATGGAAAGCAATAGATGCATTTTCATCGTACTTACTCAAGTTGATTTTCGGCATAACGATATATTGAAAATAGATATGAGAATCGTGAACATCTGTATATTAATATGGGTACTTTTCTTGAGACATTCATTTTTCCTTTTTATCATCACCCACATTTTCAAATGGATAATTTGATTAGAACGGATTTCTTGATCACAAAGGAGATCGGTGGTACCCATTATATATCAGTATTCAAAGGTCTTGAATCTCCAGCATTCCTACAAAACCACTTCGGAACCACAATTTTGTCATAGATGAAATACGTAATACACTATAAAATAAAGTATGATTTGAGGGCATAAATATAAGAAAAGGATTTGTCCGAGGAATCCATCCGATCCAACGGTTAAAATAAATCCTTTCATGGAGCATCAACGCGCACTTGTTCGCACGTTGAAGTCCGTGGCCCGAGAGAGGGAGATGACGCTACCGAAAAACCGCCGTTAGGAACGAACCTTGTTGATTGGCTCATTTAAAATCGATGCCACACAGAGTAATAGAAGTGTTTGAATAAAATAACGTTAAGTGATAAATTTGAATTTTAGATTTGAAAATTATTATAAAAATATTCTATTACGGTAGAAAGTATTAATTTTAAGATTTATTATTTTATTATTGATAATTTTTGACGATCTTTTATGGCAATTAAATTAAAATTGTTTTTAAGTGAAATTTAACTGACAAACGAACTTAACGAAAATTAATGAATATTTAAAGGTAGAATTTAAAATTTGAAAGTGAAGAAGTTTTTTGATTTAATTTAAATATTTTAAAATAGTTTTTTAAATTAATTTTAATTGGAAAGGATGTTATTACATAGGGCAAGTCCAGCAGACCTCACCAAAGTCACTGGTGAGATTGGTTACGTGACGTCACGGTAAGTGACCGGTCTCGAACCGGTTGACAGACCTACTGGACGGCACTGGTGTTATTTACTATTGGCGCCATCTGTATTACGTTGCCGTAATTATTCTTTATTATTGTTTCATCATGTACGATGCAAATGTAAATAAACTTTCATGCAACCGATCACCGTGACCCAACTAACCAAGAATTTTCTTCGGTTAGTTCGGTCTCTCACCGGTCACTTTGGTTACTTGCACTGAACGACATTGGTTGCGACCTGGTTAGCAGCACTGAACGCCTTGGTGACTAACTGGTCACTAACCGGTGGCTCCTCTGGACGCGGCCATAACAACAGACTTCCTCATTTTAAAAACAATCTACATCAATTTGTATTAATATTTGTATATAATTCAGAGTGGCCAGCAAAACTGGAAAAGTCATGGAATTTCAGTCATGGGTGCAAGACTTTCTGTCTGAGGACTGATGGCAGTCTTGAAGAGATTTTTGACTGATCATAAATTACACTTTATATAGTGAAATAATAGCAGTTTTGCAAGAAAAAACTTTCAATAACTTTCTTTTATTGTAAAAGATAAACTTTTAGCTATAATGCAAGACAATTTGAAACCTTCTAGCCCATCATCTTTAGTTACACCTAATACTCAGAAACATTTTCAGTCATTGTTTGGATGAACTTCTTGCATCCATGATTTTAGTGTACTTGAAAAAAAGTCAAGGGATTCTGTTTGAAGTCTGGAAACTTAAATGCTTTGTAAAAACTGACTCTTAAGAATTAGAATATAAAAATGTCTCATCTTGTGTTGGAATATGTTTGCTGATTCAAAATTCCATTTATTTGTCAGTATTCAGTTCTGTCTTACAACTTAAGTGCAGTGTAATAAATTTAGTGATTTTTGAGTGTTTTGCATTCACTTTATATTGATAACTAAATGTATTAATATATACTTATAAAATAATTAAATAGTATGCATATTTTACATTTTTTTTGTATTGCATATTATATTTTATTTTATTTTCCAAATTATTACAACAAAATTATAAATTAATAATATATATATAAATTACATTCACTTCAATAGACATAAATATATTTGTAATTGCTAGAATGTCCCCCCCCCCTCCCCTTCAAATTTTTTTTTATTTTTGCCACTATTTTTTTATCAATATGAAAAGATTTCTAAAGTAGGAAAATATGAAGTTAATTATACAAATTGTGTTTTTTGCAATGTGGTATGCTCTTTGTTTTAAGTATCCTGCCCCTTTCGGATCTGGAATCAACGCCATTTCAGTTCCCGGGTGAACCAGAGATAGAGAACATAAATGCATGTGCAAATACCATTCACAGAAAAATATTTTGGTTTCCAGAAAGTTAAAAGAAAACTAAATAAATAATCTTTTCTTTCTTTTTTTCATTTATTGCTATGAATTGTGTTAGTACTACTAACTAATCACAAATTTAACAGTTTTTGTAAGTTAATTAAAAAACATTTTGCCTGAAGGGTTAATATTAAGAATTTTGTTTTCCCAATCAGACAACAAGCTACTAGATAAAATAAATTTCTTTGATAAAGATATATTATTTTTTATAACAAGTAATTTTTTAATCCATAAAATATCCATTAATAAATTTATAAAATAAACTTTAGGAAAAAAAATTATGTATGTATTATGTACGTAGAGTTATAGGACCTCTAATGAAGTAAGCTTTGGAAGAAGAGAATTGTTCCTCGAGAAATGTTTGAAATAGGGACGCTGATTCTACTCTGTTGGTCCACTTCTACCAATCATCTGCTTGATCATTGAGAGTCAACCAATGAATATTGACCTCTTAGGGTGATTTCTGTCCATGTTTCTATGGTGGCTGCCATGTTTGTTTGAAAATTGCAGCTTGATTTTAACACTATTTCAATAGAGTTCCTACACTACTCCATGTTCATGCTGCGTATGAGTAATTTGGCAGGTTTTTGCAGAAAAGTTTTGGGAAAATAGTTGTGTTCTCAAGCCTTTTCGATTTTTATATTGCTATGCTGTGCTGTACCTATTCACAAAGAAAACATTTCTATTCATTAGGTCTGTTAGTTTCAATTTCTCTTCATGAAAATTTTTATTATATCTTATTTGAAAATATTAATAAATACATTTTCTCTTGCAGGACTATAATTTCAATTTTCATTTCACTGACTATTCTGGGAAGTTCATTAACTGTGTATGACTACTGGAAAGTTAATCACATTGTTAGAAGAGATGAACAAATTAATAATGACTCTAATCAGAATTATGGTACTTTACAAGCATCTGAAAGCTCTATCAATAATGCAACTGCTGCTCAATATCAAGTGCCAACAGAAGAGTTACAGCATACAACAGCAAAACACACTTCTGAAGATAGGACTGATCTAATTTTACCAACAACCGAAGAATTTCAAACAGTAATGTCAAATGTTCAGACCCCAGGTAAAATGTTCATTATATTTTTAAAAAAATAAATAGCATTGTCTCATTTTCTTGAATAACGTGTTAAGTATTTCTGAAGATTTTTAAAATTTGTCTAAAAAAATGATGTTGAAAGAGATCTATAAGTAATCCTGCTTAAAATGTGCTGATACTGCATGATTTTATTAGAAATAATTACAGGCTTTTGAGCGGTCTCTTTTTATAGAGACTAAATCAAAACTTTTGCTACCACTATTTCTTTACGAAAATTTTTGTTCCAGATTTAGCTTGGAAATGTCGTAGGAACCTGCTTCGTTGTGAGTTTTTATTGCAATTCTTGTAGTAATGTGCCATAAAAATAATTTAAAAAAAATTAGTGGTGGCCAAAAAAGTGACCGCTCCGAGGTCTGTAATTATTATTAGTAGTACATCTGCAGGCCAGGGATCTCAACACTTCTACAAATTTCATTTTTATCTTGGACTTATTTTATTTAATTTGAAGCTTTACACACAAAGTTTAATTTTTTTCATATTAGTATTACTGCATATAAATTTTCAAGTAGTTTCAGGAGATTTAACTTTTATTAAAATAGTAGTAGCAGACAAAATGTAAAAATTGGATTTTTGGTTAGAGTTTTTGAACAAGATAACAAATTAAATATTTCTTCTGATCACAATGATCAGGAATTAGGGATAGTATATTAGCATAGTTAAATTTGCAAAAGAGAGTAAATGTTCCTGTTTCCTGAGAAAGATGACATGTGTAATGTGTCACAAATTGCAGCTGTCCTTCTGATCCATCAATGAACCATAATTCAGGCTATTTTTTTTTTCTTCAATCTGTTGTTTAATATTTGCAGTACTCTAAAGAACACTTTTAATGAGATTCATGTGCAATTATTTATTTAATTTAAAAAAATAGAAAGCTTTAATTAAGTATTATTTATTTTACTCTGCAGTCTACAGTTAAAGTGTTGATTGACAGTGGTTTTAAAATATCACTATAAGTAATAATTTGCAATTTTATTATTGAAATTGTCGTTGAAATGTTGAGAGTAATGTTCATTTGCACATTCTATGTAGTATTTTTGCAGATTAAAATGATATATTTTTTGCAAACTAAGTATATGTTTTTACTACAGTAAAATGTTTGAAAATTATTTGAAGAATTGTCAAAAACTCATGAAAGAATGTTTCCTCTATCTGATGGAATAAAGGTTTTAATTCTATAATAATTAGAAGTTGTGATTAATGTGAAGGAAAATTTCTATTTAAATAATCTGCAATTTAAATTTTAAATAAATTGTGAGCCATTTTTTTTTCATTGAGTGATACGATGTTGTTATTGATTATAGCAAATCAGAACAAAGCTTTATGAAAAAAAAAAATATATATATATATTTATTTCAAACGAATCAGCTAAATTAAATAAAAAGCTATATAACTAATTTCCTATACCCCACAAACATGTCCATCAAATTTTTAGCTAATCTGCTGTTATTTAAGAAAATTATCATTATACAGACAGACGTGAAAATCCAATCTACTCTCCACAGAAGGTCTCTGCTGATGTTCTGGTAATTAAAACAAAAAATGACAACTATTAAATTATGAAATTATTATAGTAGTAACAGAATTGTTAAATAAATACATTCAGATGTTAATTTATGTGTGCTTTAATGACAACTATTATTTATCTTTTTTCATTATCCACATTTTGACTTGTTTGAAGAGTAATGGATAATCTTCATATAAATACAAATGGTAAGACTTCCTTTGAAGTTTAATTTTTTGGCATTTATATGAAAATTTTATTAGATTATAGAGTTGGGGCTCTCTTCTTTTAGATTTATTCCATAAACATGATTGAAAATCTTATTGACATATGATTGTTTACAAAGTGGTCAGTTAATGAGATGGGGTAAGAATTTGAGAGAGGTGATAACACAGGTCAAGTCAAACAATTTTTGTTTAGGAAACTAAGGTTGTAATCCACTTATTCAGTCAAAAATACAGAGTGCTTTACTCCAAGTTGAGCATTGATTTTTGTTCATAATTTTAGGAAAATAAAGATAATCCAAAGAACATTTCAAATGTTGTTTTGTGTGCAATATGATTATGTTACAAAATGTAATGGAAGTGCACAGTAATTCAGTCAAAAAGACCATTCATACTATCAGCCACATTTTGAAATAAGGAGCATTCAGGCCAGTGTATTTTGTACATGGTGTCCATTCTTAGTACTTGTTATGATGTTAGCCAGACAAAGCAAGACATGTCTCTTGAAAAGTTTTCTACAATATTATCATTATTTTTAAATTTAGAAATGAAAATCTGGGTTCGGCTTGGAATGATCAGCTTTCCTGCATTTTTGACCAGATAAGTGTATTCTGACCCTGGTTTCTAACACATCAATTGTTTATCTTGACTTGACATGTACTATTATCTCTCTTAGTTTATAATCAGGTTAATTGAACATCCCATATATTATATTTCCTTTTGTTATTCCCTTAAAACTTGAAAAGTTCTGCTATTTTGCTATTTCTACTTTTTTTTCTCTTGAAAGAGTATGCTTTGTCAATTGCTGGAATGAATTAAGCCTTTGATTTTGTAAGTTAAATTATATGAAAAAATACTCTATTAAGCCGTCAGATCCAAAACACTCGTTATGCTTATAATACAGGTCACTTTAATTATTTTAAAAAGTATTCATTGCTTACCTATTAAAACAATTCATTGCTTATATTTAATCACTATAATCCTCTTTGACTGTATGAATTTTGACTGAAGATTATTTCTGTGTTAATATCACGCTGAATTATATTCGAGTATCAGCCTGATATTTTATTATGAGGGTACATAATTTTCAAAGCATTCTGTGATAGAAAATAAAATTTTATTTGTAACTTACCATTTATATCTATGGCAAAATTATTATTTTCAACTGCTGTTAATAAAGAATAACGATTGTTAATTCATTGATTAATTCATTAGAAATACCAACCTAGATTCAGTTAAATGTTAATTGTACTGCCTGTAATGTAATATATAAACATGGTAAAACTTTTGAAGTTGATATTTTTAAACACATCTCTTAAAAGTGACAGGTGATTAATTTTAATAATCTGTCTTTTAAATTTCTAATTAGCAGCAATACATGTATTTTATTTGAAGAAGTAAATATTTTTGAAAGTTAATAACATACTATACCATGATTCCATAAACATTGAACATAAAATACTTTGCTTCTATTTAACAGCTGAATATTTTATTGAAAATAATGATAAATAGTATTTTAGTGTTAAGGAAAAAATAATTTACAATAGAACCTCGCTGATCCAAAATTCCGATTAATCCAAACCGATTTTATTTTCGAAAATTATACTTGAACGTATTAAAAAAAAACAGAATAAAAAAATACTCAATGTAAAAGTAGAACATATGTACACAGATATAAAATGAAAACGTGCACTGTAGGCCTACTCGTAGAAGCCATCTTAAAAAAATCACGAAGATATGTTTGTTTGCCAGTCACTATAAAATTCTTTTCTAAAATGCAAAAACTATTTAATTCAGATGATAAAAATTTATTTTTCCTTTCAACAGTTTGACTTCGCAAATTACGTACAGAAATGTTTTTTCTTTACCTCTCATCTACATGGTGATATAGTTATTTACAGATTCGTGATTTTGAACCATTTGTAATGTGTTGTTATGTAATTCCTCATTCTGAAGTTCCATTAGATTATTATAAACACTGGGAGTGATTAAATAGGAATACTATTTTTTTCTGAAAGTCGTGCTGAATTATGCAGCATGCCGGATTACAGGATGTTTACTATACTACTGAGCACTTATAACTTACATTTTTTATAGCGCACATCTTTTTCTTTTCTATTTTTATCAGAATTTTGGGTAATCTCAAATTTTTTAATGCAAACTGGCACCGGTCGTAATTAGTTTGGATTAGTGGGGTTCTACTGTATTTATATGTAGCATTTCTAAATAAATTATTTTTCAAAATACATTTAAAAAAAAAAAATGCTCATTTCAGCTGTTAAGTTTTGTATAAGGCTTTACATTTCTCAAAATTCTTATTACTGATAGTTTAATTTGAAAATTATACTCATTTTCTCTTTGGGTTTTTTATATACACTACTATACTAGCCTATTTCTAATATTTTTCATTTATTTTCTTATCTTCTTATTCACATGTGTATGTAGTATTTTTTTTACTAATTAAGCTTTTCATTTAAATTGACATTTCCTGCCAAATATAGGTTATGACAATTTTGTTTTTATTTTTACACCGATTAAACTGTATGCAAGTTGTTGAATGCTGTATGAAAGGAAATGTCAATTATAAATACTTTATTAGTTATCATGCATATATTACTTTGTATACAGAAAACGAACACTCATTTGGTAGACCTAATTCATTTTTAAAATAATGATTAGTTTTTTAACTTATTAAATTTTTACCAGTCAAACTGTTAAACTACAGTTTATTTATATTTAAATCATTTATGCTTAATTTATTTACAGTTCCAGCCATAAAAAGAATTTTACTTTGCTTTTCAATCTTCACTAATGGACAGAAAATACTTAATACTGAACAAACTGAAGGTCAACTGCTGAGCATCCATGGAATAAGATTTCTAAGTTTGACTTGGGTTATACTAGGTCATACTTACATAACATCTGTAGCAATTATTGGTATGTCTATTTTTTACATCTATATATATATTTACCAAATAGGGTAAGAGCTCTTATGTTGAGTTATTCTTCAGAAGTTAGTTGCAGTTATAAAATGCTTTATAAACAGTTTATTTTTTGTTCAAAATGAAAAAATATTTCTCAATGTGCAACCACCTTTCATAAGTCATCAAAGAATCATGGATTATAAAACTAGTACAATCAGGGATGTGGAATTTTCAGAAAATCTTACCAGCCTAGGATTTATTTTAAAAACCAGCAAGATGCAATAAAGTCGAAAATTGTTATGACAAAATGTACGTGACTGCAAAAATAGTTACTGTATATACTTGTGTATAAGTCGAAGAATTTTAGACAAATTTTAGACAAAATTTGGATGTTAAAAATGCGAGTTAGTAAAAAAGAAAAAAACAAATTCGCAGATAATCAGCAAATGGGCCAGTCTTTTAAGTATGGGTCACATGGGTCTACATTGGAGAGAGAGATAAAAGCAGACAATGGTCATTTCCCTGTGATTGGCAAAAAAAAAAAGCTTAACTATAATGTCCCTGTAATTGTTCTGCACCCATTTTCTCTTGGGATAGAATTCCTTTCAATACAAGGCATTCCTTTCAACAATTTAATCTCCTTTTTAAAAAGAGTTCAACTTGAGAATGCTTCTAGATATCTCTCCTAAACGTCCTACAATACAAAGAAGTACTATATTTTAGCAGTCTGAGAAGTTGTTAACCCTTGAAAATGCTTGAATAGATTTTTGAATTTTTTTTTTTTTTAAGTATTATTAAATTGATATGAACAGGTTTCAAAATAGTTTAAGCTTCTTCGGTTTTACATAATTATACAGTTTTAAAATGATGAATTAAAAAAAAGTCTGAATAGAGACATAAAAAAATTTTACTAATTTAATGAAAATTTATATATATTTTTTAAATCGTCAATTACAAGTTATTTTTCAACATACTACCAGAAATGTGCTTCAACTTACACACGAAAATTTAAATTTTTTTCAAAATTTTGCTTAAGAATTGGGGGGATCGACTTATACACGAGTATAGATTTATACACGAGTATATACAGTAATTATTATTACTACTATGCATTTTCATTTTTTCTATAAAATAAATATTTACAACAGGGGAAAGTTTAGTATAGGATAGAACTTAGTACCATGTTTACATCATGGAAATTTGGAAAGTTCAAAATATAGCTAACTAGTAAAAAAAGTTTATGGTTATCTTCTATAGCCTGCAGTTTTTCGAGGACTGTCTAAAAATTCACATACCCTGTCTGAAGACCTACTCACCAGTGGTCAGTAAAATTATGTATTTCTCTGATGCAGATTATACTCAACCACTGGTTTTGTGTTGTGTTGTTGTAGAACTTCTGGAGCTTTTACCCGATTAACACCTTTATAATTTTTTGTATTAAAATCTGGAAAACAAAAGTGATCTAAAAATTAAGAGGTTAAAGAATAACAGAGCTGCTTAAGGCAGATGAAAGCGATTAGCTGATTTTATTACTCCTAAAAGAATTAAATATTTAAATATGTTATCCTGCATTTAAATGGTTCTATTAAAACCTAAAGAAGCTTAATCAAAAGAATATAAAAACATACAACTGATCAAAATCAACGATAACATTTATTATAGTTCATTAACATAAAAATAGAAAAATATATTGATAATGTAAAATAATAGCCATTAGAATTAGAATGCATTTTAAACTTAAATATAACAATTCTATTAAACAAGATTTAAATTAAAATAAACTTAACTGCTTTGATCGTATATAAAATAAACACAAAATATAATAAACAACTATTGTTACATGAAGATGCACCAGAGCTAATTAGTAATCAGTAAAAAGGCACTTTAAAGATTTAATTAAATAAGAAAACCGTTGAAGTCCATCCCGAGCAATAGTTCACCTAAAAGTCATTATGGCGTATCGTAAGTCCTAACACAATCCAATACACTCACAAAGTTTTAGGATGTAATGTTCATTATATCACCAAACAGCTTTCCTTGAAAGTGAAACACTCCAGCTCCGGGAGAAACCAACAGCATCCTCTTAAACCGAGCTGATGAAACAAAATACCAGCGGTCATTCATAAGCGTGAACCACAACGTCGTCACCCCTTCCTCACGAATCATGACGAAACCACTCTATCTTTCACTGGAAACACGTCAAGCCATACGAACAGTCTCTTACAGTAGTAAAACCCTCTGACGGCTAACTCATAATCTCATGAATCAGATGATCTCTTAAACGTCGATATGGAAGTCCAGCGACTGACAATCGATGGTTAGAGATGTAAAAGATGACTTCACATTAGCGATATATTTAAAGATATAAACTGAAGCTTTAGTGTATTTGATGAAAGACTGATTTAAATAAGCGGAACATCCTCCAGTACTAACGTTACAGCTTGTAACCGATAAACAAAAGAACTAAAATAACGAAGCTATTGCTACTCGGTAAAACTCCGGTATATAAATGATTCACCGGATTGAAAAGCCTCCTATCACACCCCACGAGACACACCTACCAATTCCAGCAATACGATTGGCCAGAAAGGCACCACATCGATTTGCGTAAGTGAAGACATCACTGACACAACCCAATCACGCCACCTAATGGTAATCGGAATAACTAAATTACGTCAGACATCAGAGTGTGTACTACGAACGTGCATGACGGAAATGTAAAACAGATGCCGGGAAATGTAAAGATTTATGAAAATGTAAATAAGGAAAAAGATTAACTATGAGTGATAAAAGATAATAAAACAGGTCTCTTTAAGAGGTCAGTAAACTATTGGCTTTAATAAAGAAAAGTGCTTTTAATAAAAATGAAAGTTATATTTGCTATTGTAAATAAAGCAGAACGATCTTTTAATAAAACATAATTATTGAAATGAATGAAATAATAAAGTTTATGAAATGTGAATAAAGTTAATAAAGATAAAGCTATGAACAGGTTAAGTTTAAAAGGTGTAAACATGCCTGACATGTGCCCCAGTAGGTGCACTAATTACACATAGTAAGTGTTGGCAAAGATGTGTACAGAAACAAGAACCAAGGGTATATCTATCAAAATTGTAGCTATGTAATTTTATTCAAATACTTAGCCACTTTTGTTTTTCTTTTCAAAAAAGTTCTGTCTACTTTGTGTTGCCATGGATTTATTAGTTATGTTTTCACGCACTATATTATTGTAATTATCACAATAACTTGTTTCTTTTCTAATTATAATTAGGGATGCACTGAATAGTGATTTTGGCCAAATACCGAATGTTCGGCTAGCCGAATAGTAACTGCTATGCCGAATACCGAATATTCGGCTTGTCGAATAATTTTATATTTCAAAGTTTAAAGGCATTAAAATGTTAAATTTTAAAACAGTTTTACATAATATTTAAAACAGAAACGTTCATTTTGATAATCAAGAGCTTTTTTCAAGTAAACTTTATGCTGAAAAAAATCTGCTTTGAGGTATTTAAGAAGAGGATAGTTATAAAACTTTTTTAATTAATAAAATTTTAAATTTCATGGCTAATTTCTGTGAATTAAAACAAATGAATAAAATTTTCTTAAATTCTGAAACAAACATTTTAAAATCAAAGTGAAATTGTGAAAAAATTGGAAGAAAAATTGTACAGGACCATATATTATTTGTTTATCAGGAAGACTAAAGTAAAAATAAATAAATAATTCAATCTATTCAAATTTTATAGGGTGGCAACTCAGCAAGAATAACTGTTCTACTCCCTTTGATTAAGCAAGGACATTTTTAAATGCATCCTAGATCAGTGTCTGGAGTGGGCGATCATTTTCAGAGATTGTAAACATTGTTCTTAAAATAGCAAGAAACAGATTATTTACTGGACAATGTTCAGGAACTTGTATTTGTACATAATTCCTATCAAAATCCTCGCGTTTGGTTAATTTTCTTAAATAATACTTAACAGACAGCGAATAAATAATGTAAAAACATTCTCTTTTATTTAAATATATGATTCTGTTTCTAATTATTCTGAATATCTTTATAAGTTGATTGTTAAACGTAGAAATGGTGTAAGGTTTTTAAAAATGTTTTAAAAGTTTTTTTTAAGTATTCAGTTGGGCCGAATATTTCGATATTCGGCCAAACTGAATATTTGGCAGACCGAATAGCTTGCTATTCGGTATGCCGAATAGTTTGATATTCGGCCAAACTGAATATTCGGTAACATGGCCGAATACCGAATAGATACCGAATATTTGGTGCATCCCTACTTATAATGAGATAATTTGTTTTTCATTAACACTTTCCAACATAGTTGCAAAATGCTTTGTCTGCCTGTCTGTCTATGTTCTAACGCTTATAAATGTACATTGATTTCCATGATTTTGATGTATGTAATTCTATTATAGCATATTCCCTATTGAAGATGAAATAAATAACTGTAATAGTTTGTCTACTGGGACACACAAAATAATTATGCATTACATTATGGTTTATGGAGAAAAAGCATTTGTAGTGTATTTTAATGATGCTATTATCAGGGTTCGCACAGACTCCTTAGACTCCTTGGAAACTCCTTAGAAATGAAAACATTCCCAAGTAGTACTTAGAACTACTTAGATAAGCAAACCACTACTTAGAAACTCCTTATATTCTATTGCGGCTTCGGACGCAAGCGATATTGCTGCGATGGAAAAAAAATCGTGATTGAAAAACGCACGGTAAATCCTTTATGCACGTCATTCATCTGAAGCACAATATTGATTGGGTAGGGTAATTTTAATAGCAGGGCTCCCACTAGATCCGTATTTCAATTATTAGGTCCGTAAAGACCGTTTTTCGACACTGTTAGCCGACCTTTATTTTAAATTTTATCGATGTTTGGCATTTAGCCAAGAATTTCGGAAAAATCGCGTTTTTCTCAAATATGCTCAAAAAAAAAAAAAAAAAAAAAAAAAAAAAAATTTCGTCAATTGATCGCGGAAAAAATTCGTAAATTTTGTCAAAGGATCGTGAAAAACGCGAATTCCTCCAACAGATCGCGGAAAAACTCTGATTTCTTAAAAAGACGATAATTTCTTAAAAGACAGCGAAAAACGCGAATTTACTCAAAGGATCACGAAAAAACGCGAATTTCGTTACACAACGAAAAAAAAGCAGATTTCCTCAAAAGATCGCATAAAACGCGAATTTCCTAAAAAAAATCGCGAAAAAATGCGAATTTCCTCAAAGGATCGCGAAAAAACACACGGTTTCAATCAAAAGATCGCGAAAAAACGTTAGTTTCGTAAAACGATCGAAATAATTTCCCCAGAAGATTGCGAAAAACACGCGAATTTCCTCAAAAGATCGCGAACAACACGCTGATTTCCTCAAAAGATCGCAAAAAACATGCGCATTTCGTCTAAGGATCGCGAAAAATACGCAAATTTCATCAAAGGATTGCGAAAAACATGCGGTTTCCATCAAAAGATCGCGAAAGAAACTCAGATTCGTTAAACAATCGAAATAAAACGAGAATTCCATTAAAAGATCGCGAAAAAAAAGCGAATTACCCAGAAGGTCGCTAGAAAAAAAGCGAATTTCTCGTAGAAGATCGCGAAAACAATGCGAATTCGTCAAAGTTTCACCTTCAAAGAAAGCGATTACCGCTGTTCTAAAAGAATAAATTCAAAACTTGTTATATTTTTTCTTGTATGTTGCATTTAGCATTCTTTTTTTTTTGGCCTTTTAAAATTTTCTTTAAGATGTATCATGTATGTGATATGCATAATAAGTGTTTGGGGTTTGACATCTCTATTTATATGACCTAGGGGTGATTCTAGTCCGAATTTTCCGAAAATGTAAGGCATTCATTTCCGAAAACTTTAAAAAATCGGTCACCAATCCAAAAATTCGGACATATGGTCGCGAAAAAAATTAATTTTGTCAATCGTTTGCAGAAAAATTGCCAATTTCGTCAAAGGATCGCGAAAAAACGCAAATTTCGTCAAATAGTCGTGAAAACCCCCGCAAATTTCTTCAAAAGATCGCCAAAAACCCTACAAATTTCGTCAAAAGATCGCGAAAAAACCCACAAGTCTCGTCGAAAGATCGCAAAACCCCAAAAATTTCGTCAAAAGATCGCAAGTAAATGGCAAATTTCGTCAAAAGATCGCGAGTAAACGGCAAATTTCGTCAAAAGATCGCGAGTAAACGGCAAATTTCGTCAAAAGATCGCGAGTAAACGGCAAATTTCGTCAAAAGATCGCGATAAAACGGAAAATTTCGTCAAAAGATCGCGAAAAAACCATAAATTTCGTCAAAAAAGCGTGTAAAAACCCACAAATTTCGTCAAAAGATCGCGAAAAAACCACAAATTTCATCAAAAGCAGACTTGCTAACTGCTACGAAAAAGTCGTAGTTGCTACGATTTGGGTCTATAAACTAAGATGCTACGAAAATCGGCCTTAAACTACGATTTTTTTGCAAAAAATACAAATGCATTTTTTGTTTCTAGTTGCGATTTTTGCCCCGCGCAGCATATTTTTCAGGCGTGATTCTGTTCCGAAATTTTCTAAATTTCAAAGTATTCATTTCCGAAAGTTTTAAAAAATTCGGACATTAAAAAATGCTCATGGGAGGTGGGGGGAATCTGTGCTGCAAAACAAATTTCTTAACATAAAACCCTCTGTATGTATATTAACCACGGGTGAATCATGTTTCTGTAAATATTTATACAGGAATTCCCTTTCTTAGAAACAAAGGTGCCATTTTAAGAATTTCTGGAGGGGGGGGGGGGGAGAGGTGGTTCTTTGAGAGGCAAGGTTTGAAATGGAAAAGAAAAGTCCTGCATAATGAAAAATGCTGTGCAGTATTTCCCCCTGCAAATTTTTCCACAGACCTATGATTCTTTTGCGAGTATATTTTGAAATTTCTTGGAAGTCCACAAATTTTTTTTTTCTTTTATGGAATTTTCCCAAATTAATTCATGAATCGATCGCGGAAAAAAATGAATTTCTTCAAATGATCATGTAAAAATATCGGGTATTTCGTCAAAGATCTGAGAAACAAATAGTGATTATCTTCAATTGGCCGCTGGATAAAATCGCTAATTTCGTTAAGAGTTCAGAAAGAAATTGCGAATTTCGTCAAAAGATTGTGCAAAAAATCATGAATTTCGATAAACTATCGACGAAAAAATATTGCAAATTTCGTCAAAAGTTCGCAGAAACGAGTAGTGAATTTTGTTAGTTGGTCGTGAAAACATGTAAAAAATTTTGCCGATCGGTTGCCATAAACTATCGCGAATTTCGACAAATGAGCGTGTAAAAAATTCAATTTCGTCAATTGGTCGCAGAAGAAAATAAATTTCGTCAATTGGTTGCAGAAGAAAATAAATTTCGTCAATTGGTTGCAGAAGAAAATAAATTTCGTCAATTGGTTGCAGAAGAAAATAAATTTCGTCAATTGGTTGCAGAAGAAAATAAATTTCGTCAATTGGTTGCAGAAGAAAATAAATTTCGTCAATTGGTTGCAGAAGAAAATAAATTTCGTCAATTGGTTGCAGAAGAAAATAAATTTCGTCAATTGGTTGCAGAAGAAAATTAATTTCGTCAAAGGATCGTTGTATAAACGTGAATTTTGTCAAAATATCGCAGAAAGAAAACGCGAATTTCGTCAAAAGATCAGTAAGAAAATGCAAATTTCATCGAAAGATCAGTAAGAAAATGCAAATTTCATCGAAAGATCAGTGAGAAAATGCAAATTTTACTGAAAGATCGTGGAAAGAAAACACTAATTTCGTCAAAGGATCGTGGTAAAAAATGCAAATTTCCTCAAAAGTTCATGGTAAAAACTGCAGATTTCAACAGAGAATAGTGATAGAAAAATGTGAATTACGATTGGGGGGGGGAATTGTGAATATCCTGAAATGATCGCGGGAAAAAAATTGCTAATTTTGTCAAAATTTACTGCACTGGTCTAAAAAACTAGAACCAGGCTCTTTTTACAAATGTCCAAAAAAAAAAGCGCTTCGAAACGAGAAGAAATTCTAAAAATCGTATAAAAATTTTCAGAGGAAAAAATTTACTGTATTGAGTTCAAAGACTGAAACTTTATTCATTCCTTTTACGAATGTCAAAAGATGGCTGCAAAACCTGAAAAACCAACCTCCAGATTAATTTAAATTTTGTGTGCTACGATTTCTCATTTTCAAAGGTTGGCAGGTCTGCAAAAGAGCATGTAAAAACCCACAAATTTCGTCAAAAGATCGCGAAAAAAAACCCAATTTTCGTCAAAAGCTCGCGAAAAAACCCACAAATTTTGTCAAAAGTTTGCGAAAAAACCCACAAATTTCGTCAAAAGTTTGCAAAAAACCCACAAATTTCGTCAAAAGTTCGCGAAAAACCCACAAATTTCGTCAAAGAACCATGGAGAAAACACATAGCTAGTGTCAGAAGTGGATTTCCCCCCCCTCTCTGGTGTAACTTTTCAGAAGATTTCCTGTGAATTTCAGAAATTTTTTTTTACTCAAAATCACCCCTGTGACATGACCATTGGTCACTGCATAAAAAAGTAGATTGTCAATTTTGTATTTAAACTTACGAAATCAGTAAGCAATATATTGTGAATACTGTGCAATTTCAGCACTAACAATTAGATTCTAATACAGTACTAAAATTTGTTTTTGAAATGTTCTTTTCTCCAAATTGGGCATTAAAAATTGGAGTGTGCATACCATATAACGGTGCAGCAGATAAAAACATCGACAACAAAATAAAATGGCAAATCCTTAAAATTTTTTGGACTCCTTGGATTTTTTGGGTACTCCTTGGATTTTTTCTTCCCAACTCTGTATGAACCCTGTATTATATACTTCAAACTTTATGAAATTGATATGCATCCTTGCTGAAGACTACAACATGCTTTTGGCAGAGTATTTAGTAAGTAGCATTTATAGTTTGTTTACAGAGCTGCACAAAGGAATTCCATTACATTATGATCTGTAGGGAAAAAATCTATATATTAATAATGTTGTACTACTTTAAACATAATGAAATTGATGTGAATGACCAAGGTGCACCGCAACATGCTTTCTGTAGATAATAGAGTCCATTACACTTATCGTTCATTTAAAGAGACATACAAAAGAATTTGTTTACAGGTCTAGCTGTGAGCAATAATTTCTGGAACCGCTTTTCCAGCTGTAGTCGACATTCATAAGCTTAACTAAATTTCAGTGTGTTATGTGATGTGCATAAATTCCGTGCATCATATTCCAGTGCTACACAGAAAAATTTGCATACTTTACTGGCTATATATTAGAATGAATTTCTAGCTCCATTATGTGTTTATTAAAATGTTGATTTAGATATAATTTTACTGTATGAAAAAAGGAAATATCTAAACAATATTCGATGGTGTTGGAAAGGTTTTTAAAATCTATGACAGATGCATGATCTTTTTGTTCTTCAGCTTAGCTTTGGTATCAGATACAGTTTAGATTGTTCAGCCTTGTGATTAATCAAAACTTATGTTATCAAAGTTCTAATCTTATTCTATTTGATATCTTCATTGCTTTATCTGCAATCCTATTTATGCAATTTTTATCATAACATTTAACAACAAAATTGTTTATAATACAATTATTTTTGTATTCAGATTATAAGTGCATGTATCTTTCAATTTTGATGAAAATAATTAGCAAAAAAGTAAAAATATTTTCTAATGAGAAAAAATAAAAATGTCAAAAAACAATAACATGTACATGTACAATTTGCAATGAAGCCAGAAACAGTAATACTTTTGGTTTCTGGTGCATGCAGAATGTTCCAAAAAGTCATGTACAAACTTTAAGAGGCAGAACACTGGAATATATATGTGATGATCATTATTTTCTCCCATTTTATAATTTAATTTCTCCTTTAACATTTATAAATTGAATAAAAATCTTCCTTTCCTTTATAAAATGTAGCTATTTCTTCTTCTCTTTTACACTTTAAATAACATTAACTTTAATGCTCCCATGTTAAGCCAAAGCCGTTAATAAATAAATAAATAAATAAATAAAATATTTTTTTCATCTTTAAATCATTAACTGTGTGTGCATACTTTCCTTTCTGTTAACGAAAGGAAAAAGATATTCTTTGACCATATGCTCCTTTGCTGGAGTAATTTAAACATTTCTTGATAGTACAAATGCCTTTTTTGGCCTCAAAGACATACTCTGTTTACATTAAAGAAGGTGCCCAGCATCTGTGTTGTTTCTTCTAAATGTAATTTTCCCCATTACTCAGCTTTGGCATTTGTATTAGTACGTTAAAATGTTGAGGCACCAATTAATGGTCCTCTTGGCTAGTTTTTAATTTAAAGTTCCATTAAATGACATATTTTTGGGGTTATAATGGTCCAGGATACCAAGATTTTGGCTCGACTCATTGGCAACTTAATCACTTACTCTCTGTACATCGAACTGGCAACATAGCTGACCGATCAGGTCCCTCTCTGGCACTTACATTCTTCATGTCTACAATAAATAAAAGCCATAATGTCTTCAAATTTGCAGGGTTCTTCTTTTCATATCTATTCTAATATTCAAGGATCTTCGAACCTGGATTTTCGTCAACGATTATTTTAAAAACACAATATCGTAATCACTAATATTATAAACCCACCACGAGATGAGACTTGGGAAACACCCTCTTTTAGATGAGTCTATTTTACGGAAGGTGTGCAAGGTGATACTGGAGGGGGAAAATGACACCGCTGTTTCAGTTTGACCATTCCCCACTAAGAGCTAGGGGTTGCAATGAAATAATTTTCGCACCAATAACTTGCTCATTCCTTGACATAAACCTGTTTTCCCTCTCTCGATTAGCTGTGTTTTACTGTCTCTCTGTCATTTAGTTTATTTTGCCATTTTTAAACTGTTTTTTTTTTTTTTCAAAACAATTTTTTTTTTTTAAATATTAAACAAGTCCTCAAAAGGGAAAACAATTCATTCTAAAGAAAGAATGATTGTACATAAAGTACAGCACAAAATTAAAGAAAAGAAGTTCTACTATTCTGAAACAGCAAGTTTAAAGTGCATTTCTTAATTTAACTTATTTCATATATATATTCTTCATTTTAAAAAATACGGTCTGGGCTACGGATTTTAGATGCATCTACTTTTTAATATTTCCCTTCGTAGATTCTTTTTTCTGTCCATAGAGCAAAAAATAAACGCAGAAAAGATCAAAACAGGCGTTTTGAACAGAATTTTCGGACGTGACAGCACAAAAAAAAAAAAAAAAAAAAAAAAAAACTGCCATTTTGAAGCAGCAAGTCGCTTATAATTTTACACCAGGAGCTTCCACCCCCCCCACCCCACCCCTCTCCTTTTTTAAAGTGCATTTCTTAATTTAACTTATTTCATAGATATATATTCTTCATTTTAAAAAATGCGCTTTGGGCTACGGATTTTAGATGCATCTATTTTTTAATATTTCTCTTCGTAGATTTTTTTTTCTGTCCATAGAGCAAAAAATAAACGTAGAAAAGATCAAAACAGGCGTTTTGAACAGAATTTTCGGACGTGACAGCACAGAAATAAAGAAAAAAAAATACTGCCATTCTGAAACAGCAAGTCGCTTATAATTTTACATCAGGATCCCTCCCCCCCCCCTCCTTTTGTCAAGTGCATTTCTTAATTTAACTTATTTCATATAGATATTCTTCATTTTTTAAAACGGACTACAGATGCGTCTATTTTTTAATTTTTCCGCTCGTAGATTTTTTTTTTCTGTCCATCGAGCTAAAAATAAATTAAGAAAAATGTCATAGTTGGATCATTAATTTGCCTTAAATTTTTTTAGTAATTATATTATAAATTAAGCTGGCTACAGTAAACTCTGTCTAAAGCGGAATCGATCGGGACCGAGAAAAATTTCCGTGGTAGACAAAATTCCGCCTTAGACAAATTTTACTCTATGTCTATGGATTCGTAGGGACTTGAAAATCTTTCCGAGTTAGACAGATTTCCGTCTTATTCAGAGTTCGCCTTACACAGAGTTTACTGTATTACTTTATTTTATTTTTAAAATTTTTCATTGACTATTGTGTTAAATTATATCTTTATTGGTTATTAAAAGTATTTAAAAATACATTAAGTTTTAAGATAATATAAGTTAAAAGTCCAAAATATGATATTATTACCTTTACTATTAGTACCTATACAAAAATACACAATTCAGTTGATTATTCTTAAAATGAACGATGTGCTTAAATAAAGTAAATTAGTATTTCTTAAGTATTTCGCTATTACAAAAAGTCAAGATGTAATTCATTCATTAAAAAAGAAAAAATGCTATTTTTTAACAAAATTTTTAATAAATTATACTTAAACAAAAATAATTAATTCTCTGTATTATCGTAATAATTAAAAAGTAACATAGTTTATAATAAATTTTTAACGCTTTTATGTAATTCCCCTTTAAAGTCAATATTATGTATATAAATAGCGCCAAAACCTCGCATATTTGGGAAATATGGCAACCTTTCCTTTTTCCTGTATGGCACAGCGTAGAGAAGACAAATCCCCGCTCCGATTTGGAAGAAATGGGTTCGTCTTAGACTACGTCACATATGATTGACAGGTCTCTTCTCGTCGTGGGTCTATAATACATTCGAACATGAAAAGTTTTCGCTATAGATTATGGTCTTCTGTATAATATGTTTTTTTCTATAGTAAACTAGAGTCAAATCTTGCTTATTCAGTCATAGTTACAGGGTGTCTTACTACAAGCCAAACCTGGATTTTCACTCCTTACTTTAATAATAATGAAAATAGTTTAGTGAAATCTTCAACAAACTTACTTTGCTTCTTCTGAAAAGTGAGGAATTTTCCAAGAAGTATTTGAAAATGCTGTCACATACAATTAACTCTGAGCTAGGCCTCCGAACTTTGGAAGATAACTGTCAGTGCTTACCGTGTCACGACTAAATTATAGTACAGTTCCAACACTTCTCTTGATGTCATGATATTCCTTAGAAAGCAAAGTTTTTCTGTTATTCAGTAAAATATTATTATTATTAGTTGTAAATATCCAAGTGGGTGAAAAATGTCCGGGCCAGGATTTGAACTAGGGATCTCTTGGCTGAATCCACCAATGCTCTACCAACTGAGCCATCCCAGATGAATCTGGAGGGCCTAATTCACCTAGCTAACTTTAATGATCACAGCATCTGGTCTGATATGTGAATCAGCTCAAAAGAATAAAGCACAGGTTACGGAACTCCAATAAACGCTGGATACGTAATTATATTAGATTGGTTTTTAATACAATTATTCAATTGATAAATAAATCATATCAGTTGTAAATATCCATTGGCTGCTTCAGCCAAGAGATCCTGGTTCGAATCCTTTCCCAGACACTTTTCATCCATTTGGATATTTATAACTCATGTGATTTATTTACCAATTAAATAATTGTGTTAAAAATTAATCTAATATTATTATTGTTGTTACAGTTATGACATGAGTGAAAATTTGGCTTTGGCTTGGTGTGATACTCCCGTACATTTAAGTGAGTAAGTGGGTTTTGATGCTGGTTTCCTGTAAAAAAAAATGTTTGTTGCAGTGTGCCCTACTACCTTTTAAAATTTGTACAGGATCTTTTGAGACACCCTGTATATAAAAAAAGACAAGGGAAAAAATGTTAGGAGAATTTGTTCCTTTCCAACCACGAAAAAAGCAGACTTGAACTTAAAAAGAGAATTAATGGTTGGTTGCATAAATTTGATTTATTGGTGTGCTTATTCTTATTAAAATTATCCAATTGCTTATACCTTTGTAAAATAACTTTCAAAGTAAGGAGGTATAGAATATATGCAAGAATAAGTACTGTATGGAAAAATAATTTTTTTTATACATATTTTAACATGTTAATTGTCATTGATATTACATAGTTGCCAACTTGTACGGATTGGCCGTACAATGTACGGATTTTGCTCTAAGTGTGCAGTTGTACGGGGGAACAGTACGATTGTACGGTTTTGCGCACGGAAAAAACGATCGCGGAAAAACGCGAATTTCGTCAAAGATCGCGTAAAAAATGCTAATTTCTTCAAAGGATCGCGAAAAAAATGCTAACTTTGTCAAAGGATCGCGAAAAAAAGCTAATTTCTTCAAAGGATCGCTAACAAAACGCTAATTTTGTCAAAGTGATTGCGAAAGAAACGCGAATTTCGTTAAAAATCGCGGAGAAAAACACTTAATTTCGTTGAAGGTTCGTGAAAAAAAGGGAATTTCGTCAAAGATCGAGGGAAAAAACACTAATTTTGTCAGGGGATTGTCAAAAGTACGCGGAATTCGTCATAAATCGAGGGGATAAAACGCGAATTTCATCAAAGTTCGCGTGGAAAACGCGAATTTCGTCAAAAGATGGCGAAAAAAAAACGGTAATTTTGTCAATGAATCGCAAAAAACCCCCGCGAATATCGTCAAACATCACGAGAAAAAACACGAATTTTATCAAAGATATTTGAAAAAAAGAAAGGTAATTTTGTCAATGGATCGCGAAAGAAACGCGCATTTCATTAAAAATCGCGCAGAAAAACACTATTTTTGTCGAAGGATCGTGAAAAGAACGCGAATTTTGTCAAAAATCGCAGGAGAAACACTAATTTCAGCAAAGGATCGTGAAAAGAACGCAAATTTCGTCAAAGATCGCGGGGAAAGAACGTGAATTTCGTCAAGGGATCGGGAAAAGAACGCGAATTTTGTCAGAAAATTCGTAAAAAATGCGAATATTGTCAAGGGATCGTGAAAAAAACGAGAATATCGTCAAAGATCGCGGAAAATAACGTGAATTTTGTCAAGGATCGGGTAAAAAAACGCGAATTTTGTCAAAGGTCGCGTAAAAAACACAAATTTCGTCAAAGATCGCAGAAAAAACGCTAATTTTCTCAAAGGATCGCCAAAAAACCGCGAATATTGACAAAGATCGCAGAAAAACACAAATTTCGTTAAAGATCGCGAAAAGAACGCAAATTTCTTCAAAAGATTGCGAAAAGAACGCAAATTTCGTCAAAAGATCGCGGAAAAAACGCGAATTTTTCACAGTATCATGGCAAAAATGTGAATTTCGTCAAAGGACCTCGAAAAAACTCATAATTAGCACATGCAGGGAATCCCCCCCTTTCCTCCCCAATCCCTTTGCTGTAACCTTTCAGAAAATTTGCTGTGAATTTTAATTTTTTTTTCTTTTTTTTTTACTTAGAATTTCCCATGCAATTTTTTTTTTTTTATGAAATGTATCGATTTTCTTATTGATATTTTCTTATGCAATCTATAATGTTTTTATTTTGGAAAAAAAAAAAAGACTATACATGAATATAGCATAGAAAATGTAATAAAATATTACTTTTTTTATTGCATGTGCATATGTTATGTATTTTTAAGCACGCAAGAATATGTCATAAAAATTGTAAGGATTTCAAAATTGACATGTTGGCAGGTATGATATTATTTATGAAGCAATTTAATAAGGTTTGAATTATATAAAAAACAGAGGCAAATGTGCATTTTTACATGAAAAAAGAAGTTTCTATTTTTAAATCATTGTTGAATATATTAATAGCTCTATATTATTATTTTACGTAATTGCTTATTTTGTTTTAAATAGGAAACAGATTAGATGTTCTTGAAGATATGGATACTTTTGCATTTCAAATGCTACTTCAGTCTCCATTGTCGGTTGATTCTTTTTTTCTTTTAAGGTATATCAGTTTATGTGTGTTCTAAAATATACTATATGAAATAATTATTGTTGAATTTCATCAGTCATTTCTAAACAATTACTGTTAAACATTATGAATAAATTTTAATAGTGTTTTTTAAAATTTTACAGTGGCTTTTTACTGACTTATCTGTTTTTAAAAGAGGCAACTAAAAAGGATGGGAAAATAAGTTGGTTGTATTTTTACATTCATAGACTTTGGAGGTATGATAATGCATTTATATATATATTTTTAATTAAAAATAAATTTATATAATCCTGTTATACATCTTTATGACAAAATACATGCTTCTTTTGCTGATGTTTAATAATTATTCTGAACTTATTTTGATATGTTTCAGTTATTATATGCAAAATTTAGACTATATGTAATGTTAAAAGCAAAGAAATTACTTTCACTGATGCTTTAAAAGAGGGGGCTGATTCTGAGAACAGTAATTTCTAATTTTGAGAGCAGTAATGTTGTAGATTGAAGTCCAGTGGCATAATGGTCAGCACGTCTAGCTACCATGCAATAGGTATAGAGTTCGGCTCAGGGGTATGCAAGGTTCACTCACTCTTTCATTCCTTCAGGGTCAATAAAATGAGTACCAAGCTTCTTGGGAACTGAAACACCAAAGGTTCCATGTTAGGCTGACCACCTGACCATATGCTGTATAGCAACTTGGGTCCCAGGATCAAGAAAACAAGGCTGGGTACTGTAATCCCTGATCTTTAATGGATTGTAAAGCCACAGGTTTAGTTTGTTTTCTATTCCTTTATTGTAGAATTAAAAAAAAAAAGTGTCAGCCAAATGTTTCACCTTTTTGTGATTATATGAAAACTTCACTTTCTGACATCAGCTATTAAATTATTGCTTTTGAGACATGTCATCTTTTTGAAGCATTACTGAATGTTTTAAAAAATATATTTTTACTGCTTTTTTTTGGGGGGGGGGGGGGAGTGTCATTTAATTTTTTATTTTAGAATTATACTTTGTAACTACTGTGTTTCTTTATCTTTTCTTTCTTCTTTTTTAAGAAATTTGATATTTAGAGTGCACTAGGATTTAAATAAAATGTTGAAGAAAATTTAAATTATTAATAAAAGGATATCACAGAAAACACTCTGTTGTGTCGAATCACACTCACTAAATTATACTAACTGGCATTCAATTAATGTACATCAATGTTATAAGTTGAGAATAATTACTTGAAAACAGTTTTATTTTTTTTTTCTTATAAAATTACTTGTTTATATGACAAGAAAGATTGTAAAAATTTATATACATAGATATATATGCTGTAACCTCCCTCCACTTTTTTATCGAAAACACTTTTATTATTATTTTTTTTCTTATAAAATTACTTGTTTATATGACAGAGTAGATTGTAAAAATTGATATATACAGCCGAACCTCGTTAATGTGAACACTCAAGGGGAAACTTTTTTTGTTCGTATTAAAAGTACTTCGTGTTATCCGAACTTAAATACATTATACGCGACAGGACGGGGTAATTGGAAACAGTTCATGCTAAAAGTAATTCGCATTAAGCATGTTCATGTTAACGAGGTTTGACTGTATATTGATATATATGTTGTAACCTCCCTGCCCCTTTTTAAAAAATGAATGTTGGCAGAGCATAGAAGCTATAAACTTCAGAGGTTGGTAGCTCCACTCAGTCTGACTCTCATTCAGACTCTGTTACAAAATATAACATTTTGATCAATCTCTTTATTTTGTATATAAGCTTCGTTTAAATTTTCCAAAAAGAAAAAAATTCACAAAATAAAATTAGATATATATTTTATAATAGATTGTTTCTATTGATTTGTTGATGACAGTTATGAAATAAAATAAACATAAAGTGGTGTTTGAAAAAGTAAGTTTAAAGCTGCACCTGAAAATCTCATTTTCATGTACACTTGAAATTTAGAACAGGATGGCAAGATTCATGTTTAAAATTTAAAATTACACCTACAAGAATTTCCAAGGCAGAAAATTCCTACCTAAGAGCTTCTTTCTCCAGTTTTTTAAAAATGTATTTTAATTTTAAATATCAATCTACCGAGAGAAACATTTTAACGACCAGTGTGAAATTAGCACCAAAAAAGCTGTATGAAACCAGATTTTTAAACGCATATAACCTTTGGAATTAGGATAACATTTTAGAAATAGATGTATATGAAGCTTGCTTTTCTTGTGTATGAAAATAAATATTTAGCATTGTTATTTTGAATGATTATAATTTTTTTCAGTGTTATATTTTCAAGTATTAATACTTGTGGTTAATTTAAATCACACTGTGGATGTTGGGAAAACCAAATTCAGGGAAAGGGTAAGATTTTAAATTGGATGTGCCTGTAGTCTGCAGCCTAGGAAGTGTTTTTTAAAGTTAAGAAAATAAATTATATTATTTAATAAGCTAAACTCGAATTTTTTTGTGAAAACTTCCATGAAAGACAGTTTGTCATCTATTTATATAAAATCCAAGTCTCTATGTGCCCCTCACGATTCCGGTAGGACCGCCTCATTGAAATGAGTAATTGTTGAAAAAAACTAATGCAGGGTTACCACAGTAGCGCCAAATGTTAGTCAACTTGGTGATAGCTGGGTAATTTGGCGAAATTCCCATTTAAAACCATTAATCTTTCATAAAGGAGGTCACCGAAATTTAATTTAAACTCCGCTCTTTTAAGATATTTTTCAAAATCTATGAGTGAGTATTTAAAGTATATCTTTACATCTTCCTCCCGACACTACTAATAAAATAACCGCCAATAGACGACGCTGTACTGTGTGAGCTCCTAACTGCGCGATTTTAATGTGCTTTAGGTACTTTTCCAGTATAAGTGCCTTGGCGAAAAAGGAAATTTGGCAACATATTTTCCGGGAACCTATCCACTGTTTCATTTTATATACACACGCATTTTTTAAAAATATTTATACGATTTATTTAATATAAAAAAGACGTTTCTCTAATTTTATAAAGAAACAGATGTGATTTGTACATAAAAACATCAATAATATACATATAAAATAAACATATAAAACAAACAAAAACGCTCATCAAGTTTGTTTTTATAGCTGATTATATGATTTGACAACAAATCTCGATATTTTTCCGTTATACGGACACCATGCCAAAATGTATGCTAATGCGCCAATTATTTCAAAATGCTAAAAGATATTTTTAATTTTATGCCAGCAGTTTAATATGAGTTTTATTTTATTGCTTTACTTTATAACAGTTATTTGTTCACTTATTTTAGGTATATAATTGTGATTTAATGAAATAGTTCGTAAAAGTCTGGAATTTTCAAATGTTATATTTTTTAAATGCTCACTTTAGTATCGACAATGTTTTTTCTTTTATTTTTCAAATGCTTCAATTCACGGGATTTTCATTTTGCGCTTGGCAAATATCTATTACGCTTGGCGACAAAGGTATCCATATAACGGAAACGAACCCAAATCTTACTTTCTGATGCCCAAATTACACCAAGCTTTTTTTTAAAAAAACGCCAAAGCTCCTACAGTGGAAAAGTAACAAACTGTCTATTTTTTTGCGCTATCTGTGTTATAGTTTGTACTATATGTAAGGGGTGTGGAGCGAAGAGTTTAAAAATTAAATATTAAAGTTTCGGCACAGATGTCATATAATAGACGCGTCGAATATTGGCGCGATTTTTTTTCTGACGCCAATGTCATATATACAACGGGTACTTAACTGGCGGCAAAGTGTCGTTATTTTGCTTCATATGGTAACCCGGATGTTGTTGTTTATGCTGTTGATGTTTTAGCCAAATTGGCGTATATGACAATTGTGCCAAAGTTTCTATAAAGCAGTATAAGACTAAAAAATTAAGAATAAAATAAAGGCAAAATAAGACTAAAGAAGAAAGAAAAATCATGCTTTAAGCATAGAATATGCAGCACTTTCCAACACATCCTGAATGCTTTAACAAAACTTCGCTATTTGGGGAAATAAGATAACTAAGTAAACATTTTAGAAGACACATAAAAATTTTTAAAAATTTATTTCAGCAGTTACTGTCCATAGCCAATAGTATCGTTATTACATGACACTATTTAGCCAAAATTTAATTTAAACTACTCTTAAAACTACCGAAATCACATTTCCAGATATTATCATCCATAGACGGTTATGTATCCAATTCTTTGCGTGACCCTGTATATCATTTTATCTATATTCTACAGACATTTCTTAGTAAACTAAATGCAGTTTAGCGTAAAAACGCATAACTCTTTTAAAAACCACCTTTAAGCAATTTACTCTCATACTCAGTAACCCTTACGAATTCTTTTGTGTAGCCCTGCATATGAACTGTAGCATTTATACACACAGTATAGTATGCATAAATGTACTGAAACATAAAAGCGCATATCAGAATTAAAAATTCATTTCTAGCAATCATTGCTTATGTACAATACTTCGGAAAAAAGTTGCTAGGCGAGAAAGAAGTTTGTCAACGTATTTTCTGACAACATATTTACTGCTTCATACTCACAAGCAATTTTTTCCACATGTATGCAATTTATTTAGGTAGTTGTTAGCTATCCCGTCGACCAGTTTCGCCAAATTATATAGATCGCCAAACCACTCGCCAAATTATACAAATTGACATAATTTTTATTTTAAACAATGACAGATCAATTAAATTAGCAAAACATTAATAAAAATACAAATATAACATCGAATTAAAAATCACTTGATGACGTAAGAAACACATGATCATGTTTAATGTCACCCATTATTGGCATTTAATCTTACAATTTGGCGACAGTAATTTGGTAGACGGGTTAACTAACAAGTACCTTTATTTAATGTAAAAAAAGCTATTTACCCATTTTTTATAATAAACAGAAGTAATTTTGGCACAGATGTCATATTCGCCCCATATTGGCGCGATTTTTTTCCGACGCCAATTTGACGAAAACATCAACAGCATATACAACAACATCCGAGTTACCATATCAAGCAAAATAACGACACTTTGGCGAGAGGTAAGTACCCGGTGTGTATATGACATTGGCGTAAAAAAAAAATCGTGCCAATATGGGGCGAATATGACATCTGTGCCGTAATTTTTGCACAGATGTCATATACGCATTGGGGTTGGCGTGATTTTTCTCTGACACCAATTTGGCAGAAATCTCGCTTTCGAATACCAGTTACTTATACATTTTTAAATTATTTGCTATCATTTTGAAAAGGAAATAACTATAAATAAATAAAAGTTTGAATAATAGCTATAGAACAAAACAGTTTATATAATTAAAAAAAGAAAATAAAAGCAAATAGACAATTTATTAATAAATAAAAAACAATAGCCTGGTTACCATAGCAGGCAAAATAACACCATTTTGGCGCCAGTTAGGTATCTCGGTACATATCTGAAATCTGTGCCGTAATTTGTATATATATAAAAAAAATATTATATATATTTAGAAACGATTTTTTTTATGTATATAAGTGCATATATAAATGAAAATAAAAGTTCATTAGATTTGTTTTCGTAGCTGCTTATATTTTTTGGCAACATATCTCACTTTCTGATGCCCGAATTGCGCCAAGCTTTTTTTAAACATGCGCTATAATGGAAAAGTACCTAAATAAATAATTAACAGAAATAACCAATTATACAAACTAAAACTTTTTATTTCGAGATCAAAGCATTGTTTTTAATTTCAATTAAAAATACATATATCCTTGGATAACTTTAGTTGAAATTAGGTTCACAGCTTAATATCTCATTCCATAAACCTAAACAAACACAAGTGATTCATTCATCGTGAAACTTAAAAAAATTTTAAATCATTGAGGTAATCCTTCACAAAGTAAGTTCTCCAACAATCAATGGACAATATTCTAATGACATCATAGTAGGTAAAATGGTGGCGGTATCGATTGTTTATGGTTTGAAATCACAAAGATTTAATTTTGCAATGTCTCTTAGTTACATTATTTTATTGTCATATTTATGAGCTCAGAACAAAAGCATATTTTTTCATTGTTTAGTTATTAAAGACGGAAAAAAATTATAAATGCATGATTTGAAAAATTTAAATAATTTTCTTTCTTAATACTAAAAAATAACACCGGGAAGTAACAGCGGGTTTAAGTTAAATAAGTTTAACTGTTTAATTCTGTTGTAATGTTCAAAATAACTCTATTTATTAGATTTCAGTAAACAACATCAGAGCCCGATTAAACTTTGAAGTTAGCGGAATTACAATGTCATTTCAGGACCTTTCTTTTGGAGAAGCTTTTCTAAATTTCATATATACATGGAAATTCTTCAGTGTTAGAAATATTATTCTTAGGACTGACATAACATGAGAACGGCCTGCAATTTTGCACAAGTTTTTGAAAACTACTTTATATTAGAAATTTTGCTAAAAACTGGTTACTTTTTTGTTATAGCGGCCCACACTATTAGGATTATGACAAGTTGTAGCCAATTTCGCCAATGTCGTAACCAAGATCGTGAAGCACACACATATAATACCATATAATACCATTTCATCATTTCATGAAATCGTATACGATAATTTAATAGTTTTTACCTTACTTCAAGTGTAAAATTTATTTTTAAGGTTTAACAATCTAAATTGTCCAATATATGAATTTAAAAAAATGTAAATAAAGATTGAATAGACATGACCGCAAAAAGCCTCAAACCTGCGTAACACTTGGAACCAAACTGTGCAGATTAGGGGTCTTCGACTGTACACAGTTTTTCATAAATGTGTTTTGTTCTTTAAATGTGTTATTTTCATCTATCACTGCGGAACAAGCGAGAAAACTCATATTCTTGCACATGAGTTGTATATATCTTTATATCTAAATTTCCGTCATTTTTGATGGGCTACCTTTCTAGTATCAACATAAAAAGCAATTTAAAAATGTCGCAAAGAAGAATCAATAAAAAGTAGGTCTTTTTTCAAAATAAAAAGAGAATTGAAATCATTTTTCTTTTTTTCATCAGAGGAACTCTGCTCCTCTGAACCCCCTATTTAAGACAATTTTTAAATACCCAAACATAAAAATGGAGCAGAACTGTCTTCCAGAGGGACAAAGCCCTCTGTTAAAACAATACCTTAATTCTTTTTTATATTGTTGTTTAATTATTTTGCTACTTGAAAAGATTAAATTTTACTAGTTTTTTCGAAATCACTAACCCCCCCCCCCCCCCTAAAAAAAAAGTGGTTAAATTTCAAAATCTAAAGATTTCCATCTGCTTCCTTTTCCCGTGCCCATGAGTGCCACATTAAAATATATATGGGCTTATACATATTTTTTGTCTCCCTGCCAGGGTTGGGTTTTTGACATGACAAGCGTCAAAAACTGGTTTAAACTGTCATAAACTAGTTTAAACTGTCGAAAACTGTCATAAACTGGTTTAAACCGTCGAAAACTGCCAAATACATGTAACACGCTAAAACATTTTAACAATAGATAAACATTAAATAAGTCAAGGATTTATGTGATCTTTTATTGAAATTTAATAATTTAAAAAATATATTATTTGCAATAAAATATTTTTTTTTTTGCATTTTTCAACCAGAAGAAAATAATTTTGTACAATTAAATAATCCGGATCAATTTTACCCCGCAGCATGCTGCAGCACACCACTTGTTTAGCACATTTATTTACACCCAAAAGATTTTTGAGTTTAGAGTGTACAAAGCGTTAGAAAATAGTCTGTCTCTTAATTGAGGCTGAGCTAGTAGGACTTGTTAGCAAAAGCATTGCTAGATGAGCAAGTTTTGAAGCAGGCTCAAAAAGCTGTTGCATTTAGTGATACCTTTCCACCAAACAATGGAGTCCTCCCTATAGCACTGAAATAAGAAGACTGGAAAGGGGATTCTTTAGCTTCATACACAATCAGTATGGGTAAGCATCCATAAACTCTCTCCGTAGCTCAAGCGCGAGCTGAATCAACTGATACAGCAGTCAACCCTTGCCCCTGATGGTTGGGATGCAAAGTATAAGCCAAACAATGGTATGGTTTCATGATTTGATCCCTTCTATTATGCACTTTTTCAATATGGGCTTACAGGAATTTTCTTTTAGATGACCGAGCCAATTTTGTTGTTTTAAAATCGAAAACATTTTTATATATTGAAAGAAAGCATGTTTTAAAAAGATTTTGACTTTAAGCTTTTTTTTTTTTTAATTACTTCTCTTATTTTGTAAATGTTTAAAATTAATAATCCAATTTCAATTTTGAATGGAATGGTTATTGCCTAGGCTAGAATAACATTGATGCACATTATCTTGTTATATATACAAAAAAATCTACACTTTTCAAAGTTTTTTTTTCCCTGTAAAAAAAGCTAGCTAATGCTTTAAGCTCTCAAAAGTAAGCGAAATTAAATCGATTTTAAGTAAGAGAAAAAATGCATAGCTCAGGTGAGCTTAATGTCTACTTTTTAAAAAAACACAATTTTACAAAAAAAAAAAAAAAAAAAAAAAAAAAAAAAAAAAAAAACTAAATAAAATTTTTCCTTGTTAAAAAGTTGTACTTAACAATAATACTTTACTACGTACTAATTACTGATATACAGTAAGAGTGAATTTAAAATATTACATGTAATGTTGTCATGTGTGACATTTAATTTGAATTTTTACAGATCAATTTAGTGTTTGAGGTTTCTGACATGACGGTTTAAACCCGACATAAACTGACACATGTCAAAAACCTGCCAACCCTGTAATTATTACTAATACTATATACTAATTATACAATTACAGTAATAGTGAATTTTAAATATTACATCTAAATCTAATGTGTGACATTTAATGTGAAATTTTACAGATCACTGTAAGTATTTGAGGTTTTTGACAAGGGGTTTTTGACATGACGGTTTAAACCGCAGTTTAAACTGTCAAAAACTGACATGTGTCAAAAACCTGCCAACCCTGCTCCCTGCAAATATTATTCTGTACCATTTATAAATGTTGGTATGGGAATTCTTGTGTTACAAAAAATTCAATTTTAAGTCTTGTGCAAGAGAGTGACAATTCTTTCCCCCTGCTCCTTCTCAAGGTTGTAAAACTGCTAAGTGTAAACAAATGTGTAAAATTTTTCTGTCCCCAGGAATGCATGTGATACCATATTTGTTTAGATCACATGGAATGCTCCTCTTTTTTCATTGTTGTAAAAAAGAAACAATAGATGGTCCCTCAGTTTTGTGAAAAATGAGTTTGAAGTGTCAAAGCAATGTATGTCATGCTGTTTATTGGCCACAGTGTTCTCACTGGCTTTTGATCAACGTTAGCGATTTGGAGAATAAGAAATAAAAAACAGTAGCCAAATAAAAATAAATGTTAGCAAAATAGATTTGGCGTGAAACACTGAAAAATCTATCTTTAACCCCTTATTGTATTCATTTTTTGATTATGTTCTAAAGTAACCTAATTTTTTGTAATTACTCAAAAAATAGAAATTCAACTATCCGCTACAGAAACTATTAAAAATAAATACATTCCAAATGCCTCCTAAATGTGTAAATGTTTCAGACATTCTTTTAGCAGTCTGAATAAAAGTTAAAAACAGCTATCGTTGATTTACAGTTGTGAAAACATATACTAAAAATTGCTATGAGATTTAGACCGATAGAAAAAATTGACTGGCTAATGATACTTTATGTACAACTAATAAATAGTATGGTTAATTTCAACACCACATTCCAGCAAAACTTTTCAATATTTGGTACTTGTTGCGAGTAATTTTGTTTATGTTTTTACCAGAGCGACACTGGCGCATAGACAGTGATTAACTGACAAAAAACTATTGCATAATCCTTTTTGTGTCTTTGGCTGTTGCTAAACAGAATTGATATTAAGTCTGTATCTCTATAAATAGTGCAATGTAAATGGCATGGTCTGATTGAAATATAAAGCTACACCAGTCGTTCAGAAACACAGATAAGTCTTGAGCGTATTGGCATGCACAGAAAATGAGCACTCGCAATTTGGCGAGTCTGATTGCTAGTTTACTCACCAAATGAAACATTTTGTCGCAATTTAGCGCAATGGTGAGTGGCAGCGTGAACCCTGATTGGCCAGAAAATAAGTTTTATTAATTTCTGAAATATTCAAGTGTTAGATCCAGATGGTTACTAATTACTTTTTAACAGATGGTCCAACATAACTTGGGTTTGCCAGTGCCAGAGTGGATCAAATGGCTTGATACAATTTGGCACTGCCAACTTAATCACCATATGCTTGCTGAAGAGTGTTGGTCTACTCTGGCACTGGCAGAACAGGCCTTGAAGAGTTTTTTTAAATTTTTGCACATTTTTGTCAAGCATTTTTTTATCACAGTTGGTGAAGTTGATCCACTCTGGTTCTCAATGCCTCATATTACACTTATTATGTTATTGAGAAGATTTGGGTTGTGCACTGTGCCAATCTTTATAAATAAAAAACTATAATAACACTACTAATAATACTAATAACCAGTGTTGTTGTCGTAAAAAACCCAGATGGTTATATGCTATAGGCAAAGGATATATGTTAACTCATGGACATCGTTCCTAGAGTATACACTATATTTTTATTTGAGAAATAGAGGGTATAAAGCACTTCTTACAGTGTATACCTCCATATACTCTCCACTACACTCCTGCTGATAACTAAGTAATAACAATTAAAATCAACATTTTTTTTTTTTTTTTTTTTTAATATGGTGGCACTCAATGTGTTAATAGCTTCTGCTTTGGTGTCATTATCCATCCTGCCTTTAGGGAAATATCTTCCACTCTTGTCTTTCTTTTTTTCTTTCTTATGTGTGTTAATAGTTAATGGTTTTTGCTCATTCACCTGTTGAAACCCAAGTTTGTTTCATGTTGAAATGATTGTAATGAGTTTATTCTCAATTAAAGTAAATTTGAAACGTTGATAATAATATTTTTTATTGGATGTATTTTATCTGTTATTAATAGTATCATGGACTTTCAAATTAATTAATATCTATGTATTTTCTGGAAGCTATTATAAATTTTCTCTTTAAGATGATTATATGCTGTTAATTATCCATTTTCATCATATTTCTCATGTGATTTTTTTCTAGATTAACCCCATCGTACTTAAT